>JANHJO010004999.1:119495-132688 GCA_032468235.1 Pseudoxyrhopus heterurus | reverse complement strand
TCGGAAGGATGGAAGGCTGAGTCAACCTTGAGCCTGGTGAGATTCGAACTGCTAAATTGCAGGCAGCTGGTAGCTACCTACTAATTACTAAGTACTAGCGCTCTAACAGCTGCGCCACCAAGGCTCTTGATTGCGCGTGTACCTACAATTCTACGCATCCGTGGAAGGGGAAATCAGCGCGGCTGTGTTTGATTGCCACCCGAGTATTTGTTCGTGACCAGATGCAAAAAATTTGTGAAATTTTTGGTTGTCACCCGATTTGGTTGCGGTCAGAAGCGTTCGTGACCAGAGGTTTCACTGTATTTTAAATTTAAGATCTTTATTGTTTCAATATTTTACAGCATATTTTAATTGTATATTTATAAGCTGCCTAGAGTCAACATCGGGGAGATAGGTGGTATACAAGTTTAATAAATAAATAAATCCAATGATCTCTACCTGACAACTTTTTGAGGGCTGAAAAACTCGGCTTATACTCGAGTATATACGGTATTTGCAGTTGTGGAAGTTTCTCCACAGGGATAAAGGAACTTTTTACTATATGCTCTATGTCAGGGGTGTCAAACTGGCAGCCCCATAATTTTAAAACTATGTGGGGAATTTGTTATATGCATATTTGTTATATGTATTCACATACATATTCATAATTCATGAGCTTGCAATCCTGGGGTAGGAAGATGCAGTAAAGATTTTTTTATCTCCTTTATCTCTCTTTTTCAAAGCTTTCTCCGATAAACATTTTAAGCAAAATGATAATCTCTGTGTATGTGCCTGTATGTGTTTAAAAGCATGATAAATCCTCTTGATATCGATATATAAAAATCTTGGGTTCATTCTTCTCCACTTGGGACAAACTGTGACAGTGATAAGAGAATAACAGAATAACAAAGTTAGAAGGTGCCTTGAAGGTCTTCTAGTCCAACCCCTGCTCAAGCAGGACATCCTATACCATTTCAGACAAATGGTGGTTAATCTCTTATTAAAAACCTCTAGTGATGGAGCACCCACAACTTCTGAAGGCAAGCCGTTTGTTCCACTAATTGTTTTCACTCTCAGGAAATTTCTCCTTAGTTCTAGGTTAGATCTCTCCTTAATAAGTTTCCATCCATTATTTCTTGTCCTGCCTTCAGGTGCTTTGGAGAATAGGTTGACCCCCTTTTTTGTGACATCTTTGTGATCATTTGGGACATCGGAATATTACAGGTGATTTAATTTTTCAGAAGTCTCATCTCCAAACACTGCTAGTAGTGAGGGCATAAATGTCCTTGAAGGACAATGGAAAGATCAGTTACCAAGACAATGGTCACAAAAGCATCACTTAAATCTATTCCAAAAACTAACTTGAGAAAATGTCTCTGATAGGCCCCTCTTTAATTTTCACAAAGATAAAAGTGAGGAAGGGGTTAGGGTTAGCCATTTCAATAAAAATAATTTTAGACCTATATGACATTGATTTGTTAGTCTGATCTACTCTTTAGGACTGACAACTACAAATCTTACCTTGCTTCCTGCCTCAACCAAATTTCATGAAGTAATTGGCCTTTCTTTTATGATCTTACTTAGGCATGTTAGGTCTTCTTTGATAAAACAGAGACACAGAGTACCAGGGTCAGAATACAGTAGTTCAGCAAATATAATACCTCAAAAAAACTCCTATTCATTATGAGTTACACATTGTTATACATCTCAAAGAAAGAGATAAAGTTTAAAAACTGTATTTGGTACTCAGAAATCAGAAGGCATGCTTATCACCATGCATTTATTACCATAATTCAGAATTCTAGAAATGTTGGGTTTCTAGCAATAAATATTGCACTAATTCATAGTGCTCAATTGCTCGTGCTTGACATTAAATGCCAGCAGAAGCATCTAAGCCTCATAAACTCTTCAATGGTATGACATGCAAGCCAGGATCTCTGGGCTGATGTACTGCCAATAAGAATGAGTTGGAACCCATCATTGGTTCTTGCCTTTTGATTCCAGACTTCTTAAGAAGAGAAAAGCCAAGGAAGTTAAGTTTGCATATCATGATAAACAAATTACGAAAGAAATTTTCAGGGGCTCATTTAACTCTTCCTACTGAGAAGCTCACCATTACATACTAACAGAGCAAAACACGGAAGAGTCTATTTTCAAGTCTTCTAGAACTGCGGCCCCCAACATCTTGGAGAGCAGGACTGTTCCATGGGGGGGGGGAAATCCATGAATCGGAGGGGGGGGGCATGTTTTTGTGCACTACCTAGATCCCGCACATGTGTAGATGAACCTTTGTTCACTAGTGCAGCCTGTTTCCCAACAGGCTGCGGACCAGTACTGATCCACGGACTGGGGGTTGTGGACCCCTGTCCTACAAGGCACCTTACTAAATAGACTGTATACAATATTCTGTAACAGAATTCTCATTCTGAACATTTCTCTCTTTTGTATAAATATCCCTTATTTTTACCTCTTCCTTTTATTGTCATCATCTGCTGCTTCAATACTATGCTTTAGGTACCACTTTTTCCGTCACTCATCCATTTTGTTTCTTTCAACTACTGTACAAATGTGTTTTGTTCTCTATTTTTCCCCATCATATTTTCATTTTTATCTTGAACATCTCTTTAGTCATTTGCCATTTTTACATTATAATTATATACTTGCTCTAACCTACAGGACACCTGCAAAATACACAGGATCTTTAACGCTGAACATTTGAAAACACTTTTAACAAGATTCAGCCTGTATATTTGAATGATCACATCAAGAAACAGAAGCAAAAAGTATCCCCACCTGCCATCAAAAACAAATTCAACGAAGTATAGTAATCTGTGACATCTCCAGAAACAGAAAGTACCAATGCTGGCTAAGAGAGAGATATCTGTCAAAGTTGTGAAAACTGCACCAGTCGCCTCTCAAAAGTTTAAGACAGTTCATAAGGGGCAAAACGCAATAGAGAATATTTTTTGTGCTCCCTGTAATCCCTACCTTCTTCTGTTTCTATTTAGTGCAATATAAATTACTGCAGCTCTTCTATATAGAAATTTTCACTTTACACTTTTCAAAGGTAAGGAGAAGGGTGGAAAAAGCTAAGACAAACGTATCACTGCAGTGACTGAATGTACAGATAGTCCTCGACTTATGACCAACATTGAGCCCAAATTTATTAAACGTGTTTTGCCCCATTTTATGATTTTTCTTGCCAGATTTGTTAAATGAATCACTGCACTTGGTAAATTAATAACAGTTGTTAAGTGAATCTGGCTTCCCCATTGATTTTGCTTGTCAAAAGATTGCAAAAGGTAATCACATGAGCCTAGGACACTACAACTGCCATAAATGTGAATCAGTTGCCAAGCATCCGGATTTTGATCACGTGACCATGCGTATTCTGCAACAGTCATAAATGTGAAAAATGGTCATGTCACTTTTTTCAGTGCCGCTATAACGTTGAGGTTTGATGCTATTATCTTGTTCTACTGCACCAAAGGGAGTCGAAAGTCAACAGCTTTTCTTTCTTTTTTCCCTCTGCCCAACACTTTTTCCTTCCCTTCTCCCTCCCTTACTTTCACACTATTTTTTTTTATTTATTATTATCAACTATTAAAAAATTAAAATAAAAAGTAAAAAAATTGACTTATGACTGTTTTTCACACTTATGACCATTGCAGCATCCCCGTGGTCACATGATCCAAATTCAGATGTTTGTCAACTGGTTCATATTTATGACAGTTGCAGTGTTTTGGGGTCATGTGATGCCCTTTTGCAACCTTCTAACAAGCAAAGTCAATGGGGAAGCCAAATTCACTTAACCCGGTTACTAACTTAACAGCTACAGTGATTCGCTTAACAACTATGGCAAGAAAAGTCATTAAATGAGGCAAAACTCACTTAATAAATGTCACACTTAGCAAGATAAATTTTGGGCTCAATTGTGGTCGTAAGTCGAGGACTAACTGCGTATGGATATATAACAATATAAGCCAGCTAAGAAATCACTTTCAAGCAATCTATTCAACATGGAATCTCAATAAAAATTATTAATATTCCACTGAGGGACCTTGTTACAGATTTTAAAATCAAATCAAAATGGAAAATACAATCTTATTATTTTAATAACTATTTGATCAGTACCTAAAGGACAGTAACTAGTTCAATTTATCAACTTATCTGAAACTAATGATAATCTAATGCAAACCACATTATATGTTATTAGTACACACTTTTTTGAAACCTGTTTAAAATGAAATTTCCAGGTCCATTTTAAATTATTTAAAATAATTTTCTCCGCTTTCCTGACAAAAAGAACAGACTTTAATTTATGCTTCCAAAAATCTATCATATATAGATTAATTAGGAGCCCAGCTTTTGCCAGACAATTTGGACATCTTGGCCAAATTTACAGAAGCTGACTTTCTTTTGCATTCACAATGCTATTCTAGCCAAACAACCAATGTGCATACATTGGCAAGACAATATAGAAACGAAAATAGTTTAAACATACTAACATCCTAGTCTTGGGGCATCCAGTCAAGCTACGCAAAGAGGTGTTTTTGTCCCTTGCATACTCCCAAATGTGGAAGTAGGATCAGAAACTGGATCTGGAAAAAAGGGTAAATAGCATGTTAGTTAAATTCACAGATGGCACTACTTGGGTACTGCTATAAACATTAGCAAGAACAAAAATACAAATGGATTTTAGAAGACATGAAGGAAAATGCATATTTCACAAACATGACAATGATATGCAATCAGAGTTCAACAGATAGTGAAAATGCTTTCCAAAAATCCCAATACACGAAGAGCAGTGAGAGATAAGAAAACTGCAGTAGCAGAAATGTTTCATTTCTGAGCCACAATAAAATCACTCTCGCCTCACTACACTGAGTAAAATTAACCATGGACACTTTCTATAGAAACCTTCATTTACTTTCATACACATGGTCCTTGTACTGTAGTTACAGAACCTTTAAAAGGGAGAAACTGCATTTCCTCTCAAAGAAAGATGCAGTAACCATGCTTAGAGCAAAAGATGCACATTCCTATTAAGATATTTAGTTTCTACCTAGATTTCCAACTATATGGTAGAGACAATTTTTTTCTACACAGATTTTATTTCCATCAAGTGTAAAAAATTAGGCCCAGAATTTACAAAAGAAAGACACATTTTAGTTCTTTTTGTCAGAATAAACTATTGTTTTAATGGAAACAGTTCAACAATAAATGCCTTTGAAATAAGACTGGAGGTTCACTTGACTTTCCAACAGAATCTAACTGAAAAATTATGAAAAACAGTCTAGCAATTCCTTTGCCTATTTTGGCAGAAAACACCTTCTGGCTACCTTGGTTTCAAGCAAATAGTACAATGCAATTATATGGATTTGAATCAATGGCAGTGTTTTACATATTATTCTGGTTAACACATATGGCTTATCTCATGACAAAAGACAATACAGCACTATAGTATAGATGGCTTTATGTATTTCTCTTCATACGGGTTTTCAGCACACTATTAAAAACAACCTGGGAAAATAATGTGCAACAGATAGCAAGCTTCAACAACTGTACTCAGTCTCAAAAATAAATGTTTCTTGATCAACAGACCAATTAAGTCTGATAGAGTTATTCTCTATCATTTTGTAAATCCATTTTTATTCAGAATCTATTGAGAATGATTAGTTTGCAATTTTGTCTGGGATCTACAGTTTGTTTGTACCACACATAGCCTCTCCCCTTTACAAATATATCGTACAATTCAGAAAAATTGGGATTCAGACGTTCAGCACTAAAAAAATTTATCTGTGTTCAAGGTTTTTCTGATTTATCTTAATATGTTAAGAATGTTATGATTTTACACACACACACACACACACACACTTACACACTTCCTCAGAAAAAAATTGGTAAAATCCATGTAAGGTAACAATATACTGCGAAGTAAAATTTTAGAATATAAATACTGAGATCTGACAACGTATTGATTATATGCCATCAAGAAGGGATTGAATCATACTGACTACATAGATAGAAATGCTGAAACTACTTGATATAACATGGGCCAACTTCAAGGCTTAAAAGATATTGTATTACTGCACATCATCAGACAGAATATTTGTTTAAACAAAGAAACATCTAACCATATTAAAGGGGGGGAAAGAAAGGCAATATTGTCTATTTTTAGTGGAGGGATTTGTAAGACAGAATTTTCTTTCATTATCTATAGAAAATCCTGCATGACATTAAAATATTCAAGCAAGCTATTTATTCAGAACCATCTTTAATCTAAGGGTAACTTTATGAGATACTTTATTATGTTTACCAGAATGTGTGCGTGTCACTTATAAAAGGCACATTCATGTACACACTGCAGCTTTTCCCGTTAAAACACATGCATGATGGAACCCAACCCTTTTTCCAATTATTATTTTTGCGTCTGCTAAAGACAAAGACACTTTTAAATACATTGGTCACTTCACATTTGATGAAATGGCAATGTATGTTTACATGTAAGTTGTTTCTTTAACAGCATATGTTGCCGAGTGCTTAAAACATAAAACTGCACATTTTATAAAATTTAAATTACTTTAACTTTTTTCAGTGCTTTTACAAAACCATGAATATACTTGCAAGTTCGATGCTAAGAAATAAGAATTGAGAATTACAATTTAATAAGATAAAAAGTAAGAATATTTATTAGAAACTGTATTGATATGATTGTATCCCGGAGCAACTCTGTTCATACATGAGACATGTATGTAAAAGAAAAACAATAAAAAATTAATTTTAAAAAAAGAAATAAGGGAACTCTGCAAATAGTTCATGAAAATAACCTTTGCTGAAGATAACAATTATGTAAACATAATTGTTTTATATTTGAGAAAGAATAGGTTATCAGTTGTCACATATTTTACATACAGTGGAACCTCAGGTGATGACCGTAATCCGTTCCAAGAATTCGGTCGTCACCTGATTTGGTTTTCACTGGAAGCGCATGCATGGAAAAAAAACAAAACTGCACAGCACGGGAGAGGAAAGCAGCGCGGAAGGGGGAATTGCCGCAGTGGTTTGGTTGCCACCGGAGGACCCGTTCACGACCAGAGGTAAGAATTTTTGTTACCCGATTTGGTTGTGAACAAAAGTGTTCACGACAAGAGGTTCCACCTGTACTGAGGAGTTCTTGGTTAATAAATATGCACCAACAATACCACTTTCACTCTTTAGCTTCCTGTAAGCTATCTATTATTAAAAAATCTCAGAATGTAGCTTTTTGAGTTAAGTCATTCCCTTCTCAGTTATAACACACATTTAATGTTTCTAAAGTCCACAGTCAACTCTCTGGAATATCTCTCGAGTTCTTTGATTCACCATATAGTGATTATCTATAAATTATCCCCAGTGAAAAAGACTTCTTATACTTTTTTTTACTAAGGCATGTCTCCCATTAGAAGAGGCTACAATAGAATTTTAAAAATTACGAAGTAGATCAGCACAACACCATCTTTTATAATCAAATTTTTAATACAGTTCTACCACAAGGTTTATAAAATTGCTTACCAGACATAAAGAAGGAAATGACTTTCATTCTTGGATAGCTGAAACAATTTCTGCAAAAATTATAATTTTTCCTAATCTAATTATTTACCTAAGAATTAATGTCTCACTTTTGATAAATAAACATGGAGATAAAATACTCTTTTTTTCAAATACTTTTATCGATGTATATAATCTTGAGGGAGTCTAATGTAAACATAAATTTATGCTCCTTTTCTGAGATTTTGCTGCACTGTTTCCTATTATTCAATTTTTATGACTTTCAGAGATTTGCTAGCTAAACAACGCACAACAAATTAATAACTTTGACATTTTTATGTACCTTCCTAGTTGTGTGTTCACCAACACAGTACTACCAGATGCCTGGCAAAGGAACATAGGGCGCTTAACATTAACCTCATTGTCATTCTTTTGCCAGAGGCCTTTCCTGAACTTCATCTGTCCTGTATAACTGAATACTTTTCTCTGAAGGCAGGATTTGTTTCATCAGTATTCTTTTCCAAATCAGATAGTGCCAGCTCTTTCAATTTCTGCTACATTACCTATAAATATGATAAAATTATACTTATAAGCAAAAGACTAAAATATTCAGTTACAAATTCAATTATGTTTCTGAGATTATAAATTTAATCTATATAACAAGATACATTATCACAATTATGGATTTTCATCTTGTGGTTTCAAAAAGCCTGAAACTCAAATCTGGCAAGCTGCTATATGTACGTTAAAAAAAGTATACACAATATCAGGCCATTTTTTCTTCACCTGACACAAAATGACTACAGTCAAACCTCGGTTTGCGACCGCAATCCGTTCCCAGACTGCAGGCGTGAATCAAAATGGTCGTGTTCTAAAGCGACCCTCACTGCACATGCACAGACATTCTGCGCATGCGCAGAAGGGAAAATGGCGCAAAAAGGAATCTTTCCGCACCGTTTTTTTGTTCGCCAACCACGTTTTGAGTCGGGAACCGATTCAAAACTCAGCTGGCTTTTTTGTTCATGATGTGAATTGGTAACGAACGGTGTTTGCGAACCGAGGTTCCACTGTACATGTTTGAACAATGAAGCTGCAAGAGATGGAAAAAACCTCAAGATGAGCTCCAATATCTGCAAATAGGATAATCAGAAAAACTAAGTATTAAATGTACAATACTGGGTATTTATTAAGGATTTGGAAAGAGATGGCCATTAATTGCCAAATGACGGAGTGAAAATATTCACTAGAAATATTAAGAAAATATTTCTAAATATAATCTTTATTCTAGAAAGTTATCTTAAATAAATCCTAAAATCCTCCTGGTAGAAAAGCTATTTATAAGTTAGTATACTAACTATAATGGGATTTTTTTCCATGAAAAAGTTATGGAAGTGCATGAAAAAAATTATGTAAATTTACTCCCTGCATTCCAGTGTGTATAAATGGTATATTTTATCTGAAACTAAATAATTATTTTCTCATTTGCTATAATATCCATGCCAACATTTTAAAATTAAGAAAAAAACTGAAAGAGTTATTCCATTTGCAATAGTTCTTATTTACCTGATTAGGTGAAGTCAGTTAGTATGCAACATGCAAATCAAAAACAATAACATATAATCTTATTGGTACCAATTATAGTCCTTTTATTATGTTATAAAAATAGATTTTGATAACTTGTTTTTTATTTGCAAATCATCATTTCTGTTTGTAGTCCTGACATACAGGCAAATATTAAGGAAATCATAATATTTATTTCTAGTTTCTTAACAGCAAATAGCTTTTACTCCAAATCTTGGAGTTTATCTTGATAAAAGTAGAATAACTCATTTCTAAGCAAGTAATATCATATTTAAGAGCTATTTCTGTATCTCAAATCAAAGCATACAAGTAGTGTTTAAAATATGTAGCTATGCCTTTATATATTTCAGAATGCTTTAGAACACAAGATTCATGATCCTATTTTAATGATTTTATATCACTCCAATTTAAACATGTCATTTTCCTTCTATTTCCTCTACTTGTTACCTTAAAAAAGCTAGATTACCTGCCTTGTACAATATGTAAACAAATTGAGTGGAACCTAGCCTCTGAAGTAACAAGATTTCTTTTTCAGTTCTGCTACCTAACATCAACTATGCAAACAGAACAGATACTATTCTATATTGTCAGGCTCTCCTTTCTCATAAATGAAAATGAAATTACATACACAATTGTTTCATTTCTATGAAATAAGGACCAGAAAATACATTAATATATTCTAGTAATTTTATGAGAGCTGGTACATGAAGTAAACACCACCTCATAAAATGGATCAATGTGAAGTTCAAACTATTAGGTACAATACTATCAAGATAAAATATCACTAACATAATTATACTTTGGACTGTCTAAAATGTTTTTGTACTTTACCTCCAAAAATAATCTGGATGACTAGGTGATTAACCTTCACAGTTTAGTCATTTCCTTCATATCTTTTGTTTACACAAGGGGGGGAAAGTACACCCAAATGGAAACTGGGGCTGCAAAGAAGGCAAGAGGAAAAGGAGTGAAGCATTTAGCATAGATAATATTTTTTTCCCCAGAGTACATTATGTTGCTAAAATAAATAATAATCTCCAGGTCAAGTTCAGCTTTTGGAGACTTCATGGATACCATCCATGAAATTTTCATGGTGGCAGCAATATGAAGCTGCCAATGCCTTCTGGGATATTGTTTTGATTTCCAAGTCTAGCCTACCGTCTGGAAATCCCTGGTGGTCAGCTTCTGAGCCTAAATAAGGTCAGCTAGATGTTACCATCTGCTCAGAAATTGACTGGCAAAATTACCCAAACTGCTTTATAGCTGTCCTTCCTTTGAGCCTACAACTAACTTTAATAGTTCTATTTGAATAAGAGACCATTATCAATACATCCAGAAAATCAGTTTAAACCTCCAAAACTGAAAGTACCATTCAACCCAAGAAACCTTTCAACTATTTGCCCTACAAAATGTGCTGGATTACAAAACAAGGGTAATACAGGCTGAAGATAAGATCTATACTCAATCCATCTGGAGAACATCACAATGAGGAACAGTAAAGAATTTGTGAAAACAGATGAAATGAGAGAATACATGAATGTTAAATCAAGTGATATGGGTAGCAGCAAAATGATTCATCTCTAGTAAGATCCTAGTAACCAGAGACTAATCTGTATAAACTCTATGCATGAGTCTCCTTAAAAGAAATGTGTCAAATACCTTACATTCTTCAGTTTTTTTTAAAAGCAGCACTAAAATATATTCATAAAATATTTTTACATTTTTTAAAAAACCTCTAAATTACTTTTATGACATAACCTTAGTCCAGATATGCTTACATTTGACAATATATTCTCACAAACCATGAGTTACTTTTGGTACAATTAACCAAAATAGTTTACTGAGCAATATACTAGTGGAACAAAAAGCAATTATTCCATGTTTTGAATTCAAAGAATCAATATTTTTAAGAAAAAAAAGGTAAGTACATGGTTAAGAATAAATAAGCATATCATAACTGAATCATAATAAAGATCATGATTATTAAACTGAATTATGCTTGTGCTAAAATTCGGGGGTTTCAAAGTAAAACAGCAGTAAATATTTTTACGATCACAGTAAACATATTCCAGCATGTTTCCTTTGCTATTTAAGAAACAGGTTCTTAGTTTCTACTACCCCTACATATTAAACAATATATGCTTGAATTCTAAGATACACTTACTTGGCAATAATGTCTCTAAAACAGTGAGTGTACTTCCAAATATGCATGCAAAAGATTACATTGTAAATTTAGAACTCAGAAGCCAAGTACTGAGTTAGTAACAGTACAAACACATTACTCTTCAAAAAAATCAAGAAAATATATGCAACGTGAATTACAAAAGATGTTTAGGATATAATTCTATACTAATTTACCTTGGAAAAAGACTCACTGAACTCAGCCTGGCTTACTGCTGAACAGACTTGTACAGGATTGGAGGCATTGTTAATTACTGAAAGGCGCCTATATTGTTGATACATTTTGAAATTCAATCAGATAGTAAGCCTTGTTTCCTAAATTAGTGCATCCTTCACTTTCATCTTTGTTTTATTTCTAGCAGCTAATCATGATCACAATAACAGCTACCTTTTCAGGAAAAAAATCATGTACAGTACAACTTTCAAATCAGTATTTCCTTTAAAAATAGCTTAAGCCGCAGGATCTATTTTTGACCAAAATCTAATTTAGATATTCAAATTATGAGTTAAGGACCATTATCTTTCCACCCTATCACCCCAAAATAAGTTAGCACTTGTGCCTAAACTAGTGCTAAGAAAAGGCTACTCCTTAGTTACGGATTGTAATTCGGCTGTCAAAAGGGAAAGCCAGGAGCAAGCGGGATGAGGGGGGGGGGGAAGGGTGGCCATGGCGATCCGCTCGTTAAAATCTGGGGAATATGAGAGGGGCGTGGTCACCCGGAACGATTCGACTCCACGATCATCCCCCCATCAAGGGCAACTTTCTCCAAGTCGCTCAGCTTCTCATCACGGATGTGCCTCGCGCGGCGAGGGCTAATCTAAACACTTCCTTCCTTCACCCGTTCCGGCGGATACAGACCGGCCTAACCCCTTCCCCCAAACAAAGGGCCCTCTTCCTCTCCCCCAAAGGGGCGGGAGGCCAGGCCGGAGTGGGCGGGGCGGAGCCTAGGCCGCGGTTGCTCCGTGAGGCGCAAATGGGGGAGGGGTGGAGAGCGCGCGAGAAGCGGCCGATCCGCGCGGGCGGGCGCGTGCAGGGCCAGCCGGCGAGCGAGTGAGCAGGTGGGAGGAGTGGGGGGGAAGGGTGCGGCGCGCTGTCCCCTCGCTGCAAGGGAAGGGAAAGGGGGAGGGGGGTCAAACAGCGGTCAGCCTCCCCTCCTCCCAGAAGGTCCTACTCGCCTCCCCCCTCGGTCCCTCACCCACACAGCGCAGCAGCCGGTGTCGCCACGAGTCGAGCTGGTGGCGGAAGCCGCGCCTCTCGATGGAGCACTTCTGCCGCCCGCACGGACTCGCCATCTTCTGGGGGAGGGGCCCCAAGTCACCGCCGGCACGCCTGCCATCTGCGTCACGCGCTCGTCAGCGCGCACGAGCCGCGCGGGGGCGGAGCGCGACTCTGTCTGAGACCGCCGAACCAAAGTGGGCGGGCTTTGGTTACATGGCAATCATAGCCGGGATAAAAGTCTCTGTTGTTGGCAGGTGGGGAATCTTCCCTCCTCCCCCAACCCGCCCGCAGCTCCGACTCCCGCGCTTGGGAGTTCCGCTTAGTTCCGGCAGCGATCCGTTTTGGGCTGACTCGAGCCGGTAGTATGACAGTTTAAACTAGGAGCGAATTCGTGCGAGAAATGGATGTAAAATATACACGAATACGACTTTCTAAGGGGTGTCCCCAACTAGCCTCCAGGCCATTGGACGCAGAAGTCCTTCCAAAGATAATTATACTACAAGACAAAAGAATTAAATTTGACGTGAAAATAAGAGGCATTCTTTTAAATCTTTTAAATAACAATATGTGGCGAGTTAAGGGTTGCTGTGTCCTCCCTCTCGCAGTGCCTGGAGGCTGTTAGGGGCTGGATGGGGAGCAACGGGTTGAAACTAAACCCTTGCAAGACCAAGTGGCTCTGGGTTTGGGGTTCGTTGGCTCAGGG
>JANHJO010004999.1:85480-97858 GCA_032468235.1 Pseudoxyrhopus heterurus | reverse complement strand
GTAGCAGGTGGTGGTGGTGGTGGTGGTGGTGGTGGTGGTGGCAAGCTTTGGTAATTAGCTGGTTGAAGAGCAAAGTGAGACCATGAAGATCCTGCTGGTTGGGATGAGCCCATATTGTAGTGATTAGGAGGAGCTGGTAGGAAAGCCTCTGGGGCTGGTGGCACATGAGGTATGGACAATGTTGGAGGCACTTGTGGCCCAATGTGAGAAAAAGCACATACTTTACTAGCAGGCACTACAGGAATAGGTGGAGGTGAAGGAAGCTGCAAAGATGGAGGATCTCTTAGTTTCAGAGTTGTAGAGGAAGAGGGCATGGAAAGGGTCATGGCACTTGCTTTGTCATCAGGGGCAAGAGTAGTGGATTCAGCAGGTTTTTTAGGCTCCTTTGCAAGTTTAGGTGCTGCGGCTTTGGTGGATGGCAGAGGAGCTTTCAGGCAAGGAAGGTCAGCCAACTCTGTAGGGAGCTTGGGAACACTGGGCCACTTGCTGGCACTCCGGTTCTCTCTGGTGTTCTGGATACTGTCATGACTAGATTGGCGCTGCCGCCGGCGCTGCCTATATTCACTCAAGCTGAGAGGCCGAGGTTTAGCTTCCCTTAGAGGGCAGATGACTTCCTTATTTTCAGAGCAAGGTGTATCCTTGGTCAGCTGCTCTGTAAGATCCCTAGTGCAATCAGGGAGCATTTGGGAAGTTTCTGAGCTAGACTTCTCAATCATTGGTAGGAGGAACTGGCTTTTTTTATGGGGTTCTTCTGGGACATCCCTCTGGACTATAGGCACAGGGTCTGAATTCCCTAGATTTTGGGCGGGCTCCTCTGTATATGGCAAATCCCTTGCACTTACTAAGCTTGACAGAAGTGGATTTTTGGACCCTTTCTCTCTCACACATTTTGACCATTCTACTTCAGTTTCAAGTGTTTCCTTTGTCTGAGATACTTGATTTAGGAGCAATTCTTTCCCTCCAGTTTTCTCCAGCTCCTTTTTTCGAAAACTAGAATCTGACATAGATTTCCTTGCAACAATCCTGGTCTGCATTCCAGGACAGGCAGACACTTGTTGGCAGTTTATTGTCTTGTGATACTTTGTTTCTGCTCTAGATTTCTTCCTCTTCTTCTTCTTAACATTTGTAGATACCCGACCCTTCTTTGAGGCAAAGAGTTTGGCATTTTTTGGAGCCACTGAGGCAGGCTCAGATGTATTCTTTTGATTACCTGTTGATTTCTGAGTGTCCTCCTCTATCTGTGGGTGACCATCTTTTATGTTTGGAAGGGCAACATTAACTACTTTCCCATCTTGTTCGTATGAGTCAAACTCTCGGTCCAGACCTCCATGTCTTATCATGTATTCAGGCAATTCTTTTCCCAGGGCAGGGGACAAAAGTTCTGCTTCTGTATTCGTAAGGCCAGTTGTGCAATTGCTATCCATTGTAGGCAAGAGCTTGGTCTCCAGGAGCTCTCCACCATCAGGCATTATTTCTAAGACAAGTGGGCCTGTGAGATTCTTCTCAGCAAGGGACTGTTTATCAGAACTCAGGCATACATTGAGGGTGGGCTGGCAGTAAGAGTGCACTGATCTCACTAACTCATCAAGGGAAATATTTTCCGCAGCAATGATATAGGGATCATCGCATTCATCAAGGTCTCTTTCAGGTTCCATCTCCTTCACAGCTGCCGTAAGACTCTCCCTGCACCCTCGTGCAACCTCTTCTTCCTCTTCCTCTCCATCACTGTTCCGTAGCACAGGTGATTCTTGTTCTCTATTCTTGAAGAGCTTCTGTTTCTCCCAGAATGCTTTGTTACTTGCATTGTTTGAAAAAGCCGAAAGTTTGGCACAACTTGAAGATAATGAGAAGGGAATGCCGGTAGTACTGGCTTCAACCTAGGGAAAGATGAACCAAATCAGAGATTATGCAACAAAATAAAAACAACTGAAAGTAACCAAAACACTGTTGGGAAGAAGGTATTTCTGACAACCCTGCAATTTTACTAAAGGGTGCTTAAACTATCTATGAAACATAGCCCACAAAGACTGAAACAGAGAATATACCCACTCCTATCATTCGACTAGTTTGCATGCCAACTAAATAGCAATAGCACTGTGTTTATATACCACCTATCAGGGCTTGCAACCCTCTCTAAGTGGTTTACAATGTCAGCATATTGCCCCCAACAATCTGGGTTCTCATTTTACCTACCTCGAAAGGATGGAAGGCTGAGTCGACCTTGAGCCTGGTAGGATTTGAACTTGCTAAATTGCAGGCAGCTGGTGCTAATTACAAGCTAATTATAAGCTCTCTAACCACTGCGCCACCAAGGCCCTAAAACATGGGTATATGTAGCATAAAGATTACACTTGGGCAATCCTTTTCTACTATACTGGAATTATTAGTGTAACTTTTAATCCAGCAGGACACATGCAAAAGAGAGCATACAACAAATCATGATCAGGGTTTTTTTCTGGGCAGAAATTAAAAGTGGCAGAATCAATTAGAGCCACCTATGGCTTAGTTTTCACAAAATATATCACCTTCTTTGACATAATGGTGTACAGTCCAGGCTCCTGGAAATCCTCAATATTATGTAAGTCTTGTCCATTGGGTGTCACAGAAAAGCTAAGAAATCTCTGAAACTGTTGGGGGGAAAAAAAGTTTTGAAATAACACAAATTGCAGTAATGACCCATCTTTATTACATCAAAATACAAGAAACTTCATCCTTGTCTGTGATACTGAGACTAGAAAATACCCGAAATGATAACCCAAAATGCACATTAAACATTTATCCTTATCTTTAATCATCTGCAAGGTAGTCCTTTAACATCTCCTGGGTATCTTGTAAACCTGGGGTTCCCAACCGGGGGTGGTCACACCTGACAATATTCCAGGGGGTGCGAAAACGTGGGTTTAGAAGTTTCAAAATTATAGTGTATAATGTATAATTATATGCATATAATTATTTATTTTTGCAAGGTGTGCGATAATATATCAGAAGCGTTCTAGGGATGCGGGATATAGAAAAGGTTGGGACCCCCTGTTGTAAACACATAACAATATTAAATAGATACATTTGAGCAATAGATGGCACTCTTACTCTGCAGAGTTCTCAATACAGTATGTTAGATTTGATTAATCTGGATACCAATTTAAAGAGAAAATTAAACTGCAGGCACCTCTGACAAGTGGAGAAGCCTCGATAATTTTAAACCATGTTGATATTACCCTGCAGTTGAGATTTTGCCAAAAGCTGCTGAGAATAGAAAGCAATTCCTCAAGCATTATTAACTGGATGAAAGCACTGAGTTAGTAAACCATAGAGTTGAATCCAAACAAAAAAATGGTGCAAGACAAATTTCAGGCCAAAGAAAGAACATATGAGAATAATTTATATCCCACTCAGAGAAAAAACATGCAAATTAATTCCATATGAATCAGGCATTATCAAATTAATTTGCTGCCCATCTCACAATTCAAGGAGACGCTGAGCAGCTGATAGCAAGAGGGGACTAGAATAGGTAAAGCAATAATTCCAAATATTTACAAGGGCAAAATTAATGCTGTATTACATTAGATCCAACTTGTTTTTGTTTGGTTTTAATTGCTTTTAAATATTATAGGCTTATACAATCTAATCGAAGAATATAGGACATATTCAAAATAAATAACTATTTTTAATTAACCTTCCAGAGACAAAGTACAATAACTGTTAGGATGATTTAACATTCAATTAAATATCATCATACCGAAGAATTTTCAATCTCTCTGGGTGATGTTAGCAATTCAGATTCAGGAATAGGATCAAAGGGAGACAGAGTCTCATCATCCGTGCTATCAAGAATATCTGTTATTGCGGTCAACAGGGAAAGTTCATTCTCTGCATCCATGTGGCTTTTTACCTGTAATTAAAAGAACAAACTACAGTAGAAATGTTATCCATTGTTCAACTCCAATAATACTTGAAATAAATCACCCTGCCCCGACCTAGTTCTCTTCATATGTATTGACTGTACCCATCTGATTGAACCAGGAGGATGGAAGATTGATCATCCTGGCTGTCCATCACATCTGATAGGTAAAACTCATTTAAATTTACATAAAGAAATCAGATACATGGACTCTGAAGTCAAATTCCAAGACTTTTTCACTCCAAACAACCAATGACTGGAACATAAAAGCCTGAAATGTATAGATAAAAATCTTTAGTACCTACATCTATTCTAATCTGTTCTACAAATACAGAAATTGACGTGTGATATCAAAAACTATTACTTTGCTTCTCCAGGGCCTCAGTTTTATACTAACAATTTACCAAGAGCAAATTGAGAGCATCAGAAAAATAGTAACTCTGATTTTCATTCCAGGAAAATGTGAGCTGAATTCTGAGCATTCAGCACTTCAATTTCAGGATTCTGGCATAAGAAAAGTGTCAAGAATCCCTTGGGAGTTGGGCGGCATATAAATACAATAAATAAATAAATAAATAATAAAACTCATATTTTGCTGAGAAACTACACAGGTGAATATGAGGAATTCAATATAAAACTATTATCTGTTCAAGATAAAAGCACTTATTAGGCTGAAGTAGATCTTCTACTTCATCACAGAACTCCCCCCCCCACACTTATTGTCCACAAAATCATAGAATGTAATGAAAGCAGAGAATTGTAGTTTCAATATATTTAAGGCAAGAAGAAAAGCTACAATGTTTGTTTTCTTCATTTAGGGCTTTACAGCAGTCCACCCTAGTTCACGTTACCATGCTCAAAGCAATGCAGAAGCCAGTCATCTCTAAGGACACATAATATACTGCACCTCAGACAAACTGCTGAAATCTTCAATGATGGAAATGACAGAAGAGTCTAAGTAGTCCTGCATTGTTTCCAGGAATTCCCCAGCTTCAAGGATGGTTTCTGCTTCCAAAGATGCCAAGTGAAAATCCTCTGCCAGTAAACACTGGAGGGAGAAGATACAGGAGACGGGAGGGTCAGTAAAAATAAATCAGATGAGAAGAATGAAAGTAGCTGAATGTAAATTAAGTATTATCTTCTAGGGCACAGAATAATTCCCTCTAGTACACAGGTTAAATGAGGAACTGAATGCTAATTATACTTAACAGCAATAGAGAGAGGCAAACAACTTCAAAGCAACTGCCAAATATGTTCTTGTAGTGTGCATGTCTCAGTTTCTAGAATTTGGGAACTTTACAATTTTCATCCATCTTTAGCTGCCATGTTTTCTTAACTAATGCTTTGATTTTCATTATTACCAAACTACTTGATGTTTTGGAGTACTATGTTTTGTTTTCAAGCTGCCCAAAAGCTTAGATTTAGAGGCTGGGCTTTTAAAATAAAACCTTATATTTCTGTGGCCCAAATCTACTGCCCATTTTTGCAAAAATGGTTTTCTCCTAGTTTATCAGACCCATATGTGCAATTACTACAAACCTTTTCAACCAAGACTATCTGCAATCCTGCATCTATGTAATCAAGCACAATGCAAAACAAACTACTCACTGAAGAAGCTCACTGAAGTTTTTTAATCAGATAAGCAGGATGCTTTAATTGCAGGAAGTTGGGAGGACCAAGACATGATTGCGTCTCTTCCCATACTCTTCTGCTGATTAACCTGTAATAGTCTCTCTCATCTTGCTACATTCTAGATGAGATAGAACAGTTCCCAGTTATCCCAATTAACACGAAGGTTTCCAAACAAGAACCAAGCTTTGAAAAATATACATACAAATGTTTAAACAGCATCAATTTTAATGCAGTTGTCAACATCTATTACAGTTAAATACTCGCATGCTGACACTAGGAAGCCAGGTGCAGGAGAAGGCAAATGTAATAATAGATCACTTTTTTTTACCATAGCTGAGAAAATGTGTTTACATTGTCACCAGACTTTTTTTTTTACTTATGACATATTGAATTTTGACTGGCTTCAGAGGGCTAAAATTGTGAGAAGAAACATCAGGGTGCTGCACAGAAACAGACCTGCAACTAGTTTGCCTTAATCAAGGATCAACAATTACTGGAAATGTTTTATTGCAGTTATTGCTATCTATGGAGGGGCATACCAGTTACTGAAAGCAGAAGTTCACATATTTGCCACAAATACATATGTGGCCTTAGATCATTCTTTTCCATATATAAATGAATAAACAATGTTTTGGCCATTTGTTTAATTGGGTTCCCTCTATCTAATTTTAGGACTTGTTTTGGGTTATATTTATGCAGAAATATTGAAAATTCAAAGGGATTCACAACCTTTTAAACATCACTATACATCCCCCCAATGTTTCTCATTACTGAGTATGCTCAGCCACATTTGTAGAGCTGCACTTTGAAGGGCTCTCTGAGCTTGGTTGTTTTCTTGCAGATATTTCATTACCCAAACTAGGTAACATCACCAATGCTATTACATTGCTAGGTTACTAACATTACCTAGTTTACATAATGAAACATCTGCAAGAAAATAACCAAGTTCAGAGAGCACCAAGGACCTCTCATTTCAACCCTGAGCTACAAATATTCTCCTTTATTAGAGCTGCATATTGAATATCCATGCTGATAGAACTAAAAAGTTTCCCACTATTCCTTCATCCCTCAAAGAAAATGGTCATCTCTAGAATAAGAGATGTGTTCTTAAAGAATACTATCTGAACATTACTATTTTGTGAAGTAAAAAAGTACCGTAGTTACACTTCTGGCATGAAAATAATGCAGTGTAGAAAATAGAGAAACTGAAGAAACCTTGATACTGTTTATCAATGAATTATTTACCTAAAGTTGGAATTAATATGCTCACTACATATCTTTCTCTGAAAATACCTACTAGTACAAAAGTTTAATTCTGTCCTTTTAATTCTGTCAACTGAATGTGAAATTACTCAAAAGAATTTCCTTCAACTCTTACAAGGTGACGCTTCAGATTCTTTGCCACAAACTACTGAGATTAGTTAAAGCACTCTCTAATGATGACAGAAGTGAAACTTCAGAAATTATAGATAAAACTACCAGGAGACTCAAGTCCATCATTCGGTTTGCTTTCTCGGCTTACCGATGTAATCTATGTAACACAAAAATTAAAGGGTTATCTTTTCACATCTTTGGCATCCAGATTTGTGGGTGTACCCAAAGTTTCCAGTTCTCTAACTTCCAAAGCTCATCTTGATTATTAGTCTGTGACCCAATAAAGGAAGACTAATATCTCTGAAAGGCACCATGGTAGGAGAAGCCTGCCCCAAGCAAACAAATAGAAGTAATACTTGTTTAGTTTTATAAACTTTGGGGGCATTTCACTATGTTACTCATCATGCCACATTCAACAAGCCCAAAAAGGTCCGAAGAGACAATTTTAAGTTTCAATATAACACTCTATATATTACTAAATGTATTTATTAAACAAATTTATATAGTGATAATATGGTTTACAATGTGTTTAGGAAAAGAATTATGTTTAAATTGTGTGATGAAGGAAAATACAGTTTTAAACATTCAAACAAAACTCATGAAATTTGTTTAAAGCTTTAAATCACTCATCTTCATGCTGCATAACACAATATATATACTTCGTTTTAAAGCCCACGTTTTTCTGGGTTTCTTTTCCCACTTCCAAGTCTTTTTATTGTAATTATAATTCTCCGCCCTCCTCTCCACTTTCTCTCTTCTGATTAGACCCTACAGAATTGGGAAGATGTCAGGCAGAAAAGAGATGACTGACTGTGCTTGGGTAAAATTTTTTAAAAAGTGTCCTTACCATTGTGCAAAACATATTAAGACTTGCATAGAAAATTTTAACTTCCAAAGATAAAGTCTTGAGCAAAAAAAAGTTAGTTGATTCAAAACAAAACTAAAATATTGCTCCAATCTTATTAAGAATGTGAATCCTCCGTATTTTGCATAGTAAAGGAATGAGTTACATCTTATTTTAACTACAAAAGACTGGTAACTTAACACTTAAATTTAACTATTATTTAGCACAACACAATATGTTTTTTTTAATTATGACTGTGGCACAATCTTCCATCACTCAGTGGAAGATAATGTGTAGCAGGAAAAAGCATGGAAGAGTAGGAGTTTCAGCAGACTTTTCAAGTGAACAGCTCATTATTTCTATTTGTCATTCTAGTACAATGGTATAGTAAGTTTCCATAAATGGCTTCTCTTAAAACTGCTTTCTAAAGTGAAATGATTTATTGCAAATTACCTTTTTTTTTAATTTAAAGGGGACAAGGCATTCAAGATTTTGCTGAAATCAGACTCAGAGAACAAGAGAAGCAAGAATACTTAAAAATAGACACACACAAAAATGATTTTTACATACAAGAATTAAAAAAGAACTGCTGAGAGAGAGCATCATCAAATGGGGCTGAACAGGATCAGCAAGTGGGAGGATATGAACACACCCAGGAACGAAGAGGGGAGAACAGAGCACAGAAAAGCACTGGAATTCATTTTTACATAAGATAGTATTTTCTAGTTGGTGCTCCTTAGCCTATTAGATATTTCCTAGTCTCCCACTTCCTTAAATTCTTTTAAGGTTTCTTTCTTTCTTTGCCGTTGGGGGAAGGAGACAAAACAAACGAAAGTTTTAAAAATTAAAGCCACAATCAGTACCATTTTGATAAGTAATTCAAAACAATGACGGAAACCCACAACTCGATTCAGAAGCACTCTAATCTTAGTTTTTCTTTTGGCATATTTTCCCAAGGACCCCGACCAAGCCGAAATGCTCCACAACTCAAATAAAGTAAGTGTGACTCTACGCCAAAAATCCACGAGGTCAGACGCCTTGCCACACCTAGCGATTCCAGGATTTGCCTTTGCCTTAAAAGCTCTCGACTTTCATTGTCCCTGCATCACGAGGGGAGATGGTCTTCAGAAAACCCCCAAATTCCTGAACTGCAGATCGTTCATCCTGGGCATCTGCTCCACTACGCTAATTTTGCCGCACATCGTCCGCCCCTTCCAGCCCGCCAATCCACCATTACCAACTGTATGGAAGCTCAAGCGAAATGGCCACCAACTAGGATCGTGCAGCCAAAGCATCGCTTTGAGATTCTCACAGCTCCTCTCCCTGAGTGGCTTTCCTACCACGCGTTCTTCCCGGTGCCTCCATTCCAAAGCCCCTAACAGCCCGCGCTGCCGCTGCCACCTCCCTATGCCAGACACACCGCTTCCACGTGTCCATCTAGCGTTAGCCGACGCGGCTAAATGAAACTCTCAAAGCTCAGTTCCGAGGAATCAGACCGGCCGGTACCTGCGTGGAAGAAAAGGTATTGCCCGCCAAAGGCTCCGAGGCACCTCGCAGGGGGAGGGTTCCCCCAGCCCCAGCATGTCCCGCACCGCCGCCCCACAGGGCCGCCATCTTGGCACCTCCTCACAAATAGCTTCAGGAGCCCGGCCGGCACTGTTAGAACTATATTTCCCAGGAAACAACGCAACTGAAAGCGGAGCGGGCGAGTTTTGTGGAGCAAAGCATGCTGGGAAATATTCTCCTAAATGTCGTGGGCACTTTTTTGTTCTCGAAATCTAGACTGAAGTAAACGGTAAATTCATTTCAAGTTTACAGTAACAGGCAAGACAAAAATAACATTTTTTTATATTGGTAGAGTTTTACCTATTTGGTGTAATGATGCATAAAAAGAAAAAAAAATGTGCTATTTGAAGAAACCTAAATGGTAGGTTACAATTTAGATTTGATATTTAGTATTCCTCTAGTTCGCACATTTTTCCGGAAAATAATTGCGGGCCATAGTTTATTAAATATAATATACGCAATTTGCTAAATTAAAATTACCCTTTGATGAGAAGAGATGAGGATCTTTGAATGGCAGCAGAACGGAAACACATTTTTCTGCAATTCTCTTAACCGAAGTTATCAGTAACCGGTACAAACTTAAGAATGAAGGATGCGATGCCTCTGCGGGAGTCAGCAGCGATCCTATTAGAGGCAGTTCCGAGTAAAGTAAGCGTGCACTGCGTAGCGTATTCCTTAACACGTTAAATTACCCACTTGTTCGTGTAGATTTGATGGGGCACAGCTCATTGGTTTGTCCCTGGTTTTGACACAGATGTAGCTGTTAATAGGTTCCTAGCTACATTCTGTAACATATCTACTGTACTTTAAAATCTTCTCGCCTTTTGCTCAAAACGCTGCAGGCGGCCTCTAATATAAAACGAGGACCGCAGAAGCCAGCGTGGTTCAGCTTTGCTTAAGACGGAAGCCATTTTGCACCGTCTGATGTCTCAGCCGTGGACGTCCCACCATCCAATTCAAAGAGTAGCTGACAACATCATCGTAGCCTGATTTTCCCGCGGTTAGCAGCCGGAAGTTAACACCCTCCCGCTTCGTTTCGTGGGCGCTTGGCTTCCATGAGGGCAGCTTCTGTGCGACGACAGCGTGGCGGTGATTGCAGCTTCCTTGTAACTTTGCCAGGAAAGATGCAGCGGTAGGTCGGCGGAACGCCAGACATCAAGGTGCTTTGTTTAGCATTGCGCATTTTGAGTTCACCCTGTCAGCAACCGCTTGCTTGTTTCAATGCCAGGATTACACCTGGCAGCAGTTTGTGCTATTCTGGTTTGTTATGCCTGGGATTTCAAACAGCAACAAGTGCTACAAAATTCATGCTAAATCATGTTCTGCTTAATCACAGTTTGCTGGCAAAACAATAGTGAACGTCATTTGCACAACATACTAAACCACCTGACTCCTGGTCATGGTGACAAGGTGTACCAATATGCTTTTATTCTCCACTGGCATGTATCAAGTTCTGTGCCTCTTGTTATATTTTTTTTATTTCTTTTAATAGCAATAAAAAATAAGCATGCTGCAAGACAAAGAGTGCAATTATAAGTGAAGTCTCTTATTTCCAAAAATCCCACACAGACATCAGAGACATCATCTAAATGTTAGCAATGCTGAGAAAATATAGTCAGGACTCATATTGCAAATACTCTTCTTCCTCACCCAGAGACCATGATAAGTTGAGATGGTAGAACTGCAGTGGCCAAAGGGAAGACTACGGATAAGATTCCAAGTTTGCTCTCTGGTAATGGAGCCTTTGTAACAGCCTTATGTTTTTTTGTGACAGAGAGCCAGTTGAGTGCAGCGGTTAAGGCATCAGGCTACAAACTGGAGAATTCTAATCCTGCTTTAGGCACAAAGCCAGCTGGGTGGCTTGAGCCATTCACACTCTCTCAGGCCTAGAAAGGAGGCAATGGCAAGCCATTTCTGAAATCTTGCCAAGAAAGGTGCAGGAACTTGTCCAGGCAGTCTCCAAGAATTAGACACAATTGAACAAGAACAACAAAAAGCTCTTTGTAGCAACCATGAATAAGTAAGGAGTGTTCTCAAAATTCCACTTTTGCCCCAGTGATTCAGAAGTATTGGGGGTCCCTGTGCAGACAAACTATAGTTTGCTTTACCATGTTGTGTGAATGCGATCTCTTTGAAGTTTTTGTAGCAACAGATTAGCAGTACTTCCCAGGATGAGCACAGGGGCAACCTGCACTTGGCCCTAGCAAGAAGCCTCCTTCTCACCCTTCAGAGCTTATTTCCACACTTTCTAATTTTGTATGTCCTAGACCTAGAGAATATTAGAAGTGGGTAAACCAAGAGGGACTTGGTAACTGGGAATGTTGCCAGAGTGAGTAGTGATAAGAGGAGGATAAGAGGAGACTTGAGGGAGTGGAGCAAAGGCAGTCAAGGCTCTGGACAAGGTTATTTTCAAATTATTAACAGGAGAACGATCTTGCAAATGTCCTGGAAACATAAGCCACTTCTTGAAAAGCATATGCAATCAGAAAAGGAGAAGGAGAAATGGTGTACAATGTTACAGGGCTTTGATTCTGTCAGACAGAACAAAATTTGTCTTTCTAGGAATCATATTCCAAGGATTAAACTAGAAGAACAGATTAATGATTATGGGCTGTTCATTTCCATCATAAAATTGATTAGTATAAAGGCATCAAAGTCTGAAGTTTTAACATGAATCTGTTACGAAATTTAAAATTTGAAATTTAAAAATTTGAAGAGACAGTGAATGGAAAGCATATTGCAGGTAGTGTTCAACTTACAGCCATTTATTTAGTGTCCATTCTAAGTTACAATGGCACTGGAAAATGTCACTTACGACCATTTTTCATTTTTTCACAGTGATTCATGTAACCTTTTATAGGTTGGACTGTTTTTTCCTTTTGCATAAAGACAGGTGCAAAGAATGAATTAAGCAGTTCCACTTTATCCATGCTACCCGTTACCTCCTTTCCATCTTTTCCCATTAGTGGACCAATAGTTTTCTTTCACATGTTGAAAGAATTAAAAAAAAATATTTTTGGCATTTATTGCAAGTTTTTCACTTACAATCATTCTGATCATCCTT
>JANHJO010004999.1:55753-77564 GCA_032468235.1 Pseudoxyrhopus heterurus | reverse complement strand
CACTGCCACTACTACCTCCTTGTCCTCCTCCTCCATCTCCCGCTGGAAGCTGCCAGAGCGGCTGCTGCTTCCTCAAGCAGAAAGTCACGTGTTCTCCCTCCAAAGCCAGGCCAAACATTTAAAGCACCAGGCACAGCATGGGCTTCTCCCCCTTCCCCCACCCAACTTCCTTTCACACTTTTCCAGGATTTCACCTCTCTCCCTCCCCCCCCCCTTGCCCATTGACTGAAATGGGGGCTGGCAGGAGAGCTCACGGAACCAGCATCCTGCTCCCAGGCTGCAGCTTGTACATACCTGATTTCTCTGAGGGAATTTCACATTCATCCTTGCTCTGCGCACTTGAGGTTAATTCTTGCTACATCTGCAGCTAAACGCTCACAAATGTCTGTACAGGATAATGCCATTATTGCTATTTTGCTTTCTAGCTGATCCTTGGGGAGGGGGAGGGGGAGGGGGCTGTGATACAGCAAGGATTTTATTAAATCTCACTTTCCTACAACATTGCGTTTGAAACAAACGCTGCGTTACTATTCCATGTCCCAAGTTATGATGTAATCATGTTTATAGATAAGGTACTATAATGGTCCTGGGATTCAGAGGGCCTCCTAGGAGAATCAAATCAGCCTGCCAGTTGACTGTGGCCTTTTGTTTTTAATGTGAATAAGAAGTAAACTGCTGGGTTTATATTTTTGTATATGGTTTTTCTTCTGAAAATTGAAGCTTTCCTTGTGATTTTTGCTCTTGGAGAGTTCATGACAGACTGTTTATTGGAATGAAGAACAAACAAGCTCGGGTTCTGGCTTTCTGCCAGCTAGAAACATTTAATGAACCTCTCATGTGGCTGCTCTTCTGGAGAGGGGGGTGCTTTAACTTGGAGGAGTTTCCAGCTGTGGGTGTCTGCCTTTAAAGAGGAAGCAGTGGCATTTGTAAGTTATAACAAAAGGGTTGCCTGCATTGGTCATTTCTACATATGGTGTAGCTCTGTATTTCTTCTGTTCTCCAAAGGATTAGGGAAAGCCAGTTCCTCATCGTCATTTTTTAGAGTGGAAGAAAATGTCTGATCCCAGTGTTTGATCTGTTCATTTGTCTTTTGCTTTATAGTTCTCCAGTTTCCCAAATTCAGATTTTTTAAAAAAAAAAGTTTTCCATTTTTAAAGGGAAAAGAATGGCAAAAAGTGTATAATGGAGAAGGAGGATATAACTGATTGAAGATGGTGCTGGACATACTATCCCTTTGTCACTGTTCACTCAGTGAATCTGCTCTGTAGAGTGCATGATGATGATTTTCATGCAGTCGGGGGACTGTAAGGATTTCTACAATTGAACACAATTGAGCAGAAATAACTTCAGTTCAAGGGGCTTGCCATGACTAGTATCCTCTAAAACCATTTTAGTGGATTGCAGTGAGTCGGGGGGGGGGGGGAAATCTGCTTGGAAAATAATCAAAATGTTTGTTTTCATGTTTCTAATACGAAAAATTGACTAACAATTTTGAGTTCATTGTATATCACATGGTTATGTGCTGAATCTATTTTCTAAATGCATTCATTGATCTACAGGTATCAGTACTATAATATTGGTGGCTTGATTATCTGCTTTTCTCTAAACATTAATCTACACGATATAAGCTTGCCTTCTGGGAATAGTAAAATATAGGAATGTCTACCTTGATGTAAAGGTATAAAAAGAATACTTCCAAACTCAGTAAATCTGTTTATCTGTAAAGATCTTGATATGCATATTTTACAAAGTGCCTTTGAATTTCTTCCTCAAAATTTCCCTCTTAGGCACAATCAAGTTGGATTGGTTAGATCTTGTAACTCTGGCCATTGTCTAACAGGGTACTGTTTTTTTTTTTACCTTGAAGTAAAACTTACTCTAGCTTTCTGTTAGTGTGTGCTGAGGATTTCCAAGTTAAGATTGGGCTACAAGAGCTTTCCTCTCTTAATGTAAAAGTGTCATATATTCCTGAGAATTAAGATAACCTTCCTCCCAAAGTTTTTCTTATATTTTCACATTCGTCTACGTTTTTTACGAATTAGCCTGAATTAATTAACATTCCCTATGAAGTGGGATGGGTGGATTATAACACATTTGGAAATAAAACTCTTTAAAGGGTGGAATGGCAAAGAAATACTGTATTACCTTATTTTAAATCACACAGAAAAAAAATTTATGGTATTATGAAACCATTCCTTCTTGTTTGCATTTTCTTCATTGGCAGAGTATGTAATGCTGTTACCTATTATTTGTTCTAAATTACTATTAACTTTGTTGTTTACTTGTGATATTTTTTATTTCTCTTCATTTACTAAAATTTGCTGTTAATAATATATTTAAAATATATTTAACAACTCACATTTGCCTGGCTTTGTTAAAATTGATGGATATGAATAACTGAAACTGCTTACCTGTCATTTACCTCTCATTTCCACTATTCACCTGATACAGATTGCAAGATTGCAGGATTAGTAACTCAGTGTTAAGTTCAGTGTGAAATCACAATGATAATACATTTTCAAACTACAAAGGAAGAGCAGTGCCTGGATTGCACTATTGTGTCCCATTGTGGAGGCATTCTAGATTATTTTAGTCCTTTATCCTGACTTTATAATCTCAGACAGAAAATATGACTCTGGAGGCGTCATATTTTAAAACTGAATTCCCAGCAGTCGTACTGGAAGTTATAGCTGAAATCCTTCCCTTCCAAGTCCCACCACCACTTTCATAAACCAGGGTTACTGCTGCCAAATACTCTATCATTCATCTTTTGATGACACATCACAGAAGAAAATAAGGACCAAGGATCTGATCCAGTGGTTGTACTGTATTCTGTGAAGGAAATACCAATTCTAAATTATAATAAATATTATCTCTGAATTATTTTTATTCTGAGTTGTCACGATGGATTAGGAGAGAAATCAAGGAATTAAAAGTGGTCCACCCTTTGTTCTTTTTCTCATAGTATTTTTAATATATATTTGAGCAAGCGAGAGAGAAATTGTAGAGTATTTGATTCAGCACAATAGGAGCTTGAGTAAGTTTCTGTGTAAGAGCTTAGAAATTCTACTATTACTTCTAGAGCAATGATAGGCAAATAGGAGCTCTTTAGTTTTGGGAGACTACAATTGAGTGCTTACAATTGTTTACCATCATTCATGCTAACTAGAGAAGCTGTAGCTTAAGTCCGGAATACTTGGAGGCCCACCACATTGCTCACTCCTGCCAGAAACGTATTTAAGATATTCTTCGGTTTCCGAATTTTCAACAAATCCCCCGCCCCGTTTTTTAAGGACCAGAAGCTAAAGTTTGTTTTAAAAGAAAATGAGATTCCCAATCTGAATACGATGCACAATGAATAAGAATAATTTTCTCCTCCAGTAAGGAACAGACCAAGGTGTAATTTTATTTCCTTTTGAATCAGAAACCAGCCTTAAAAAGAAATACTAGTTTTGTTTATTAAGCTGTTTAGGTTGAAATACCCTAGTGATCTATCCCAAAGGTGCTTTTTCAGGAGGCAACTGGACTTTCTTGTTTTTTTTTCTTTTGAAGACATTTCACTTCTCACCCAAGAAGCTTCTTCAGCTTCCTTTGGGACAACCATGACCTGCATGACTGAGAATCTCTACAGAACAAAGTGATCTATGTAGGTCTATGTCCCGATGTTCTGAGTGCTACTCCTTGACACTAGTATAAACTACATAATAATTTCTGCTGATACCAGTAGGCATGTTCAAAATAAGAACCAGGCACTTTTTAACCTGCTTTTGACTTCGATGGACATTCTAGCAAATAAATGATAATGTGCAGTTTAACATAGACTCCATTATTGCAATAAATGGATTAGGAAACCACTTTTCCATTGGGAGCTACTAATCAGTGTTACAGGGATGCCAAATAGAAATTAGGGAGACACACAGACAGATCCTTGATGGTGACTTGTAAATGACAAAAATAACATTTAAAATAGTATGAGGAGAGTACTTTAACTAGATTAATGTTGTTCAGTGGATAGCTGTACAAACACAAACTTGACTTAGGTTGTTTGACAGGAAAAGATGAGACAATATATATTTCCCAATGAAGTGATTCATCTATTTCAGTAGCATGTTTGCAGCCATGACCTGGCCAACGTTTCATGTTGCGCAGCTAAAATTGTCCACTAATTCTAATAAATTCCTCAAATTGCATAGTTTGTACAGCACATTGAATAATAAACTAATCGCATTGGCTTAATTTACATACCATTCTGAAGCACAATTAGCCAATCATGTTTTAGCTTACTATGTTGCAAAAACCTCATGAGCATCAGTGTGTTTATAAGATTTGTGAGAGAAGCACATGAATTAAATTCATTCTTTGTGGAAAACGCAGATAGAAACTGGGGAAATCTGTATTACTTATGAGTTTGAAAGAATCCAGAGAATGTGGGAAAGATGTACCTGAAAAAAATACAAATGAAATTTTGACTGAGCAGTGTTGGGCTTTAGAGTTTAAATACTGGCTGTAAATTCATGAAGAGAGACAAATAATACTGAGCTAAATTTAAGCAAATGCTGATGTCCAATTTCTCCTAGCAGTGGACATTTGAAAGAGTGCTTGGCAAACCAAAAGGAAGGAGTTTTCTTATTATCCAAGCCACAGGATGGCAGTAGTTGCTGACAGGATTTTTTTCTTTCTTTCCTAGTGTCTCCCTACCCCCTCTGCAAGTGCAGGGTCTGTCAACTGAATGTTGATCCATTGGTTGCAACAGGAATTGATTGATCAGCTTCTTGCCTGAGCCTGATATCTGGGCTGAGAGAGAGTGACTAGCCCAAAGTCACCCAGCCAACAACTTGCATGCCTAAGGCAATACTAGAGCTCACAGTTTCCTGGTTTCTAGCCTGGTGCTTTAACCACTACTAGACCAAACTAGCTCTTGGGTGCTGATAGGAATTGTTGCCCAGGAAAAGAGAACTGGAGATAGGACTTTGCTGCCTGCGATGGCCAGATTAGAAAAGCAGTAGAATGAGGATGGAGACAGTAGGTGGTAAATGGAGGCAGGAGCAGTAAATATTCATCGGTGACGGTTGGTGGGAGATGAGAGAGCTATATTGGCCATGCGTGTGGCTTTTCCTGCGTATGTTCAGAACTGGAGCAGGAGTTAATTGGGAACTGTCACATGCTGGGTGCATGTGAGACCCTGCCAGCCAGACTGCAGCAACTCACTCTACTCTGCCGCTTGGCTGCCTAGGGGATTCACCAGCCAATCGCCTCCAAGAGGAATACAAAAGAGCCTCCTTGCTGCCAGCCTGGGGCTCACTCAGCACCGCCTGGGCATGCACTAGTCTTGGGAATAGAGAAGGGATGAGCAAGGCTGGAGAGAGGGCTGCAGGAGGCAGGAAGTGCTTCCTACTGGAACAGGCTAAAGCTGCAGCAAACTGGAATTCCCCTTTACCATCCAGCTAGTTCTTTTGCAATCACTCAGATTGTTTTCTGCTGAAAGAATCTGATTCTAAACAAACTCTCAGGTCCCTTCTTTGACCTAACCATCTGTCTTTCATATTTGAGAAGAACTTCCCTCCCCTCAAGAGTCATATCTGCAAAGATAAACTGACCTCTGAAAACCTATGCAATTGCAGTAGAAAAATGACAAGAGATGAAAGAGACTAAAAATCTCTCCTTTCTCACTAGTCTCAATTTCTGATCCTCCAAAGGAGGTTTACTAGCTCAGGATTTAAGTTTATTTCTTGTTGGAGGGCTAAGGAAGACATGCAAGCAATAATGGGAAGGTAAATCAGTTTTGGGTTTAAAAATCTGGTATAACACTAGATACATTAAGAAGACCTTACAACTGCATGATAACAAGCCAGTTTTTACCGGTATTATTATTTTATTTGGGATACAACAGTTGGTTCGCATATGGCATGAAGCCATACAATTGAGCTGAGTGGGCAGCTTTCCCAGGATTGGAGGCTGCAATTTGTGTCTCCAATCAGCATGAAGGTCAAAGTTGATGTCACTAGTAAGGAAGGTGCCCCATTTTTAGCCTTGGGGGAATTAAGGGTAGGAATAGAGACAGGCATCACTTGGAGACAAATTGTTCCCACCCTACATTAAAAAGAACTTTCTTAGATGTTAGAGTATGGTCCAAATCACTGCTAGATTTTTTGATTTCATTTTGGACTTTTTGGGGAGGGATATATAAGTGGAAATTGAAAGTTTGCCTCCTAGTGGCTTTTTCTTCCCAATATCTTTTTAAGAAATAAAAAAATGTGCTTCTGAAATCAGCCATTTTGCCACCTTTATTCTGACCCCCTTCTAAGCTTGTCAATCCCTCTCTTGAATGTGATCCCCAGAATCATCATCTAAATTCTTTTCCCTCTGGCATCCATACTTATCTTGTGTTTTTTAGACTTCCTGACCAGGAATTTTTAATTTCCACTAACTGCCAATCTGCAACAATGAAACACATTTTTAAATTTTATTTTCATGTATCCTGCACTTTTCTCTATTATTTGTGTTCTTTGTCACCTAATCTTTTCTGATTGTACGGTGTTTCCATACTTTCTAAAACTACCACAAAATCTTCCCGTGCAGTTATATTTTAGGAAAGCACATGACATACTGTAATACAAGATAATTCAGGTTTCCACTGAAATACCCCCAAGCAATGCAAGGTCTTGATTAAGATGTGCTAGTTATTTAGCTGATTAGAACAATGCAATCTAAGGTTGAAAGCAGAATAAATTTAGGAGGTTTGACCCTTTCTGATCTAGGATCCTCATAGTGAACTTTAACATAGAAGTGAGAGGAAATATCAACTTGCAAAATTGATTACAATAATATTCTAAATGTTGTTCCTTCACCTACTATAATATTTTCAAATATGTACTTGAATCCCAGATATTACTGAACTTTATTCACTACTGTATACAACTTCTTCATTGGCTGACATTTTTCATCATGCATGGTTAAAGAGAAAATAAGATTCTTGTTTTATGTCGTTCTTTAGCTTAGCAGTCTTAAGGATGTTTCCAGGAATTATACAGTAGTGTATGTTTCTGTTTCTTTGCAAAATGTGCTTTGAAGTCATATTTCTATGAAGCATTTGTCATGGAATAATTCTGACTAAAGTGTTATCACAAACACTATCGGTCCTGATATCTAGGTAGGATATGCCAGACAACAGAATTTCAGTAATCAGTTACAGTAGCTATCTCACAAATGTATGGGGACACTGCAGGGTATGTTTCATCTTAACAAAATAAATTCTAAGCTGCCAGAAAAATTAAGGAAATTTAGTTATGTATGAGTAAAGAAAGAGGGGAGGGAAATCTGAAATTGGCATACAATCTGAATTTAGTGCTGAGCTTATACCTTGCTGCATCCATATTTACATTGTGAAACTGGAAGGTTACTTAACTAATCCTCTGTGTTTTTTTTACAAATAACATGTGTAAAAGACCATGTTTAAGCCATAATCATTATCTCTGCACTGCATAGATATTCTTTCATTCTAATAACTCTGACTGTAAAATGCAAATAAAAATGGTCTACTTAACAGAAATGTATTGTCCTACACCAAAATATTATATAGAAATAAGAACAGTGAGATTGTTCCGCTGTTTGTAGCAGTTAAGTACTCCAAAAAAGCAGCAATATTTTCCCTTTTTTCTAGCTGTATAATGAACAAGAAGTTTCTTTTCAGTTGTTTTACTCTGTGAGAAAGAGAATGCTATTCTAATATTGCCAGCCTACAAAGAAGTTTCTAACAGATTTTTAAAACGTTCTCTTAGCTGTGCCATTTTTCCATGAATGGATCTCAAATAGTGGAAGTTACATTTCAGTGATGTTGGTGTCTCATGAAGGTATTTCTATGGACCTTTTCTATTTTGTGACAATCACATATACATATAAAGTACATAACAGTGAACACATTCACTGCTATGGGAAAATGTAGTATATAGTGCTTCAATTCATATAGTAATATTGAGCATAGAAACTGTGTTGGCTTGAATTACAACTATTCCATTAAGCAGTCCAGAACAATTCAGAAGCAGTGATTCCCAGCAACTATAAAAGTATAATTCCATCTTTAGAATATTTCTTTGCTGGATTTTTCCACTTCACCTTAAAATATTTGGTACAGTAGTTGATGAGAAAACAATCAGAATAGAGCTGGAAGGGACCTTGGAGGTCTTCTAGTTCAACCTTCTCCTCAAACAGGAGACCCCATACAATTTGAGACAAGTCTCTTCTTAAAAACCTCCTGTGGTGAAGCACCCAAAACTTTTGAAGGCAAGCTGTTCCACTGGTTAATTGTTCTGTCAGGAAATTTCTCTTTAGTTCTAGGTTGGTTCTCTCCTTGATTAGTTTCCATCCATTGTTTCTTGTCCTGACTTCAGTTGCTTTGAAGAATAGGTTGATTCCCTCTTTTCTGTGGCAACCCCTTAGATATTGAAACATTATCATGCCACCCCTAGTCCATCTTTTCATTGAACTAGACATTCCAATTCCTGCAACCGTTCATATGTTTTAGTCTTCAGTACCCTAAATATATTCGTTGTTCTTTTCTGCATTCTTTTTCAACATCTTTTTTTATATCATGGTGACCAAAACTGGATGCAATGTTCCAAGTGTGGTCTTACCAAGGCATTATAAGGTGGTACTATCATTTCATGTGATCTTGATTCCATCCCTCTGTTAATGCAGCCTAGAACCACCTTGGCTTTATTGACAGCTGCAGCACATTTCTGGCTTATATTTAAGTGATTGTCCACTAGGATTCCAAGGTCCCTCTCACACTTATTACTATTGAACCAGATGCTACCTATTCTATACATTTGGTTTTTCTTGTCTAAATGTAGAATCTTACTTTTCTCATCATTGAATTTCATTGTGTTAGATAGAGCACAGTATTTAAGTCTGTCAAAATTCTTCTCTATCTCGAGCCTATTTTCTGGAGTGTTGACTATTCCTGCCAGCTTGGTGTCACTTGAAAATTTGATGAGTTCTATACCCTCATTTAAATGATTTATGAAGATGTTGAAGAGCACTGGGAAAAAGGATGCTGGAATAAATTTGCTTCAATTCTTATGATTTGAGGGGGTGACTTGAGATTTCAAAAATTTGTCCTGTAATGCTGATAGATCAGGAGTTTCCAAACTTGGCAAATTTAAGACTTGTGGACTTCAACTCCCTGCATTCCACAACCAGCCATGCCTGTTAGTTGCCAAGTTTGGAGATCCCTGATGTAGATATTAATAGTACTGTATAATGCATTGTCAATATAATGCTAGAAAAGAGACTCCTTATTTTAATAATAACAGTTTAGTGACTGGGTGAGAGATGTAAAGAGTTTAGCAGTTCTTTTTTTTTTTTTAGTTTCCTTTTTAACGTAAGAACAAATATTGGTCTCCTGTTTATACAGTATTGTACTGTTTGGACATTAACGTCATCTTATTATTTGATGGGATTTAGGAAATGGGTTAGTAGGATCATTTTCACAGACCTGACAGTAGTGCAAACTGAGGATTATATATGTATGCATGTAATCTTGGGCAAAGAAAGAAATTGGAGAAACAATGGGAAGAAGAAAATCAAGCCTGCTCCTCAAATTTTTTGCATAAAGAAAATGGGACTTGTAGGAAAGGTTTTTATCAGAAAGCTGCAGGAGAACTTGTGGTTTCCTTCAGTTGATGGGACTTTGGGAGAGGTTGAATAGCTCCTTATTCATCTTCTTGGGAACTTGTTATTACTTATTACTTATTTATGACATTAGTTATTATTTATACTTATTTACAACTTATTACTCATTTATGGCTTATGTGACATAGATATTTTATTGATTTATTTGATTTATATCCTGCTTATCATTCAGGAGGTAAAGATGGACTACATAGTACTCTCTCCTCCTATTTCCCCCGACAATATTAACTCCATGAGGTAGGTTGGACTGAGAGTGTGACTTGGCTCAAATACACTCAGTGAGCCTCTGTGCTGAAGATGGACTAGAATCTGGGTCTCCTTACTCCAACTCCCAACCCCAGTGCATTATCCTGGTTTTCTAAAAGTCAGAAGATGGATGGGGGCAAAGTTAGATTATTAAGGTGTCCTCAGTGAAACAAACCTACTTCAAGTGCATTTGTTAATGAAAAGTGGCTTACATTTAGTATGCCATGGTAGTGTTATTAGGGGGGGGGGAAACAATCTTCCCTAGTCAGATGCTTTCTAGATAGGTCGAATGGCAACTCCTATAATGTTAGGCCAACATGAGGGCTATGAGTGCTAGTAATTATGAAGGCTCTTTAGCAATAACAGTTATGTGGGAGGCACCCAATATAGGGAAAAAATTAGGTGAACTGCCCACCTCCTGCTGCCCAAAGGATGTATTGAGGGACTAATTTTATGCATCAGCATGCATTCCTTGCGGAATGACTACTGAACCTGGATAATATCTTGAAATCTAGATTCAAATGTATATGCTTAGGAAACCAGTTACCTTTGCACTTATGTTAAATAAAAATATGAAAAAGCAACTATACAGATCCTGTACATTAAAAACATCTCGCCGAGCCCAGATGCTCAAACATGTAGATTAAAGCACAGATCACAACCGTTCATATTCAAGAGATACAAATTGCTCTATTATTTGCAGAATGCCTAGTGTTTATGAATGCCTACATTTAGTATATAACACCCATATATTTGCACAAACACCCAAATGCAAATGTTTATTAACACATACACAATAGCTCCAACACATTCATTGCCCCATATTCTCCATTAGCTCTAGCATCTGGGCTCCTAGGGGAATGTTGAATGCACTAGGAAGACAGTTTCTCCTGCCAGCTCTGTCCCAGGAGGACAGTATAGTCCAATCCAGATTGGTTTACAGTCCCTGTTGGGATCCTGCCTAGTTAAATAGAGAGTTCCCTACTGAGTAGGTATTCTTCCTTTTTCTCCCGCTTAATCCCCCAGCCCTGTGTCCAAGCAAGAAGGAACACTTTGCAAGTTCTAATCTTAGTGCTGCAGATGCTGCTATTCCCTGTTGAGTTTGGTGTTGTTGTCTGATAATGTTTTCTGACTAACTTGGAATTCACAAACTGCCTGCTCTGTACAAGGGCTCAGCAGTAGATACCAAGCTTCTTGCCAGAGAGCATCCATTGTGTCATAGGGATCTAAGGTTTCCTGTTGCAAACATATTACTGCGTTTTCACTTTCTCTTTTCATAGTAGAGTTAATTAGAAATGCAGCAAAATTGATTAGTTGAAATATTTGCTTTAGAAGTAATGTAAATTATTCTCAGCAGAGAAACCATATCAGCTGAAAGCCTGAAACCCATTGTGATGTATCTTTAGAAAGTGATCTTAGAAAGCAGTATAATAAGCAGCAAAGATTGGGAGCTTTTGGAATGGACATCACATAGCACACCCGGGAAAATTGCTGATGCCATCAGTTCTGCATATATGCATACTATGCAACTTCTGCCGTTATCCCATCAAGGAAAGATGGTACTCAGATATACACAAAGAATTCTCTTCCTGTCCAGCATCTACAACTATGCAGTCCAGTGGCTTTCCTTCACAGAGTGGGTGGATTAAGCTGAGCTACTACCATTACCATATATATCTCCTTGCAACTGGCTAACTACTGTGGTTCTCAGATCATAACTCTTATCTGGCAGACTGTGATACTCTAGCAAGGGTAGCTACAGTTTTTCCATGATTATGGAAATAGCAACCTTGTCAAGTTTCACAATTATTTGTGACTTTGTTGCCCACCCCATGTTTTACCTTCATAGTTTCCCTTCTGGATTTGACTGATTTTCTTTCCTTTTCTGAGTTTTATCCCATGTATTGATAATAAAAAAACCCTTCCTCCTTTAATCCGTGCAAAGATTAGGTTGCCTTTTTACACAGTAGGTTATTTTGGGGGGAAAATCATTTTATGCCAGCTTTTCCCAACCTAGCATCCTCTGTTTTGAAAGAATTGCATCTGCTAGAATCCCTTCCAAACACGGCTTAAATCATTTAAAGATAGCATCAATTATTTTAACCTTATCAGAATTTTACAATTCTATAGAGAAATTTATCTTGATAAGGAGTGGGTATGTATTTGGTGGGTTTTTTTTTTTTTGTGGTTGCTGCCATTTTATAAGGACCTTCTAGATGTGTTGGACTATATTCTATATGTGTGTTGGGAGTTCCATGAGATCTAGTACGGGTAGTTCTCACTTAATGCTTAATGACCACTTGTTTTATGACTATTCAAAGTTACAACAGCCACAGAACAGGTGCTTTATGACCTGTAGAGCCACCCCTGATTGACATAAATGTTTACTCTACCCCCTAAATGGGTTTAAATACTGCAATGTTCACTTAATGACCACAAAATTCATTTAATGACTATGTGTTTGCTTAATGACTGCTGTGAAAAAAGCCAGAAAACTACTTCCAGTCATGTGGGTGTCTTGACTTATGACCATAATGACCGTAATTCCAGTTGTAAGTTGAAGACTATTTGTATCTTGAAAGGGCCAGAATGGAGAATGGGAAGGGCTGGGCTGTTATGTGTTATAGGGCATGTTCTCCGGGCAACAACTGAGATAGAGAGATATATTGGTAAAAGTTTGTTTGGAGCCTTTAACTATAGTTTATTTCAATCATAGTTTACCCATTCCATTTTGCTGTATCTAAACTACCATATTGACTGAAATAGTGTAACATGCTTGATATACTGTAGTTAGCTACCATAGCTTGTGATTCAGTGCATTATAAGAATGTGAACGTTTTAAAACAATGTTCAGCTATGCTTTATCTTCAGTGGTAGCATGTAGGGGGGGGGGGAAGTCAGGATTGGAAAAGATATTGGATTATGGAATTATTAAACCTTTTGAAACTAAAAAGGTTTCTTGGCAATTTCTTTACTGAATTATGTTTCTTCTCCCCTAACTAGACACACATGTCTTTCCAACATGTTAATTCCTCTTCTCTCTGATCTTGTCTCCTGGTTCCTTTGCTCCTAATTAAAGAGGTAATCTAGGACTTTGGTCGTTTCCCTGGGTTTGGTTTCTTGTAAAACCATCTTCATAGATGAAAAGTACATAGGTATTTGAAGGTCTGTATATGACATTCTTACCATATTGTTGGCTGGTTTCACGAGTTATAAAATTTGTGCCTTTTCAGTAATTCTTTTTGCCCCTTTCTTGCTAGACATGGGATTCCCAATGCATTGAAATAGCACAAAAGCAGCAAGTTAAGGAAATGCAGAAATGATATGTTTTCCAAAAGCCACTGACGTGAAACATTGCGTAGAGATTGTGTGTGACATTGTGTTGTACAAGTAGTATATGGTCCTGCAAAATACCTTCAGGGTATATACTTTTTCTGTAACCTTTTCTAGATTATCCTGGCAAACTATTCTAGAACCACATGAACTTTCTTTTCTCTAGCATTGTGCATGAAGGAAAAATGTGTGTAGCTCCATGAATAAAGCAAAGTCCACTATCCTTTGGAACTTCAATTTGACCATTCTGGATGGGTTGTGGTTTGGACGAAGCACGATCTGTATCATTTAAGCTGATTCAGATTTCAGCAGCAAATCCAGAAGAACTTTAACAACCTCTTGGCTCTCTTCTTCCACATGGCCTGGACGCAGCTGCATTGCTTATTTTTCCAGCTCCTTCCTTTATCCTCCTTGACCTACCACTGTACTTGAATTCATCATGGCATTCTCACCTGGACTTCCTTGTACCTTCCTTGCCTGCTGCTATCACTTTGCATCTAACTGCCAAACTTACCCATACTTCTGGACTACCATATTGTATACTTTCTTTCCTTATCTCCTGCACTTACCCAACAGATGAGGTTTACTTCCCTTTTGCTGTGTGCCTTCTTTCCCCTCTGTTCCTACCCCTACGTGCACAACAACCTGCTGCATTTTTCATGACTATATGCTGTTGGCTTTACTTTTCCTTGATGCATCCCAATCATGTTTTGGATCATGTTCAGGCAAACTGTATTTCTTTCATTCTGTGCATGGGGCATTCAGTACTGATTGACCTATGCATGGAATATTCCATGTACATAGTACTTTGTATATCCATAGTTTTTATCATGTGCTTCATTGTTTAATTATAAAAAAACATAGAGTTGGGCTCTTAAGCTATCAAGTTCATGTTCAGCAGCTGTGTGCAGCAATTGCTGTGTTCAGTCATTCATGCCCTTGTCATCTTTCATTTGGATTACTGCAATGTGCTCTACATGGGGATACCCTTGAAGAGTATTTGGAAGCTACAATTGGTTCAGAATGCAGCAGCACAATCCGCTCTGTAAATACGAGGGTGGTATATGTAACACCAGTGTTGGGCGAGCTGCACTGGTTGCTGATCTGCTTCCAGTTCCAGTTCAAGGTGTTGGTGCAGAACATCTTAGGAGCCATCTTGGCCCAAAGAGATTGTCCCATCCCACTTGTTCTGGCAGAAAGGGTCCAGTGCAGATCCCACCAGCCAAGAATTTTGGCTTGCGGTGTGTAGAAGAGCCTTTTCTGCCATGATCTCCCCCCACCCCACCCGTTGAGCATCTTCCCACGAAAAGTGAGATCGACTCCCACTCTTCTGACCTTCAGGAAGAGCCTTAAATACCTGACTCTGCTGGTTGGCTTGGGCCCCCGATGAAGAAGCTGTAGAATGGAGGGGTTTTTTTTTGGTGCAGTGACAAAGAAGACACCACTGCTGCTCTGCTCCAAACCCCTTGTTTTTCAGTCAGTATTTAACCTATTGAAATTTTAATTTGTTTTATATTGATAATTGTTTTTATATTCCTATTTTTTAAAATTATTTTAAGCCATCCAGAGTTGCCTCAAATCAGAAGATGGGTGACATATAAATTCAATCAATCAATTAAAAGTAATTCCTGGCAGATGACTAACTAGTATTTGGCTGAATATATTCAGTGAAGGGGAAATCTACAACCTCCCTGAACCATGTGTTCCTCTTTTGTACTGCTCTTACCAATAGTGTGTTCATGTAACTTAAATGCATTTATTCTGAATCATGTACTCTAAAATAATGAAGAATAGGTTGAAATCTTCTCCTGTGTAACATCCTTTCAGATATTTGAAGAATTGTATCATCTTTCCCTTCTCTCTGGTCTTGTCAAAGGAAAATATTCCCACAAAAAGGCTTGGTTCTCTCCTTCCATGTCTTCTACCCACACCATCCCAGAATCTCAGTAGAAAGCCAGGCCTTAATGGCCTTCTGAAATGCTAGAAGGGCAGGTGCCTGGTCAAATTGCTTCCACAATATAGGAGCAGGTATGCGTCTGTAGTCCTGCTAGATGGCAAGATTTCAGGGAGGGGACCTGGAGCATGCCCATCCTATCTGATTTAGTGGGACAGGTGAATATTCTTAGGGAAAGGCAGTCCTGCAAATAACCAGGTCCTGTCCCAGGTAGCGCATAACCAGCATCTTGAATTGCCCCCAGAAAAAAACTGGAAGCCAGTGTAGCTCACGCAACAAAGGTGTAACTTGGATAGGTAACCAATACTGTATGTGCTGCTGTGTTCTGTACTAGTTGTAATTTCTGAGTGGTCTTCAAGGGCAGCACCATGTAAAGTGCATTGCATTAATCCAGCCTGAAGGTGACTAAGGTGTGATTGATTGTGAGCAAGGCTTCCTTGTTCAGGAAAGTGCGCAACTGGTGCACAAGATGAATCCCTGGCCATGGCTGCTATCTGCTCATCAAGTAGGAGCCCTGAGTCCAGAAGGACCAAGTCTTTCAGACTTCCAAGATTCTGTTAACATAGACATACAGTAAAATAGAATTAGTCCAGCTTGTTCTTCCTGACTAGCTTACCTGGGAGGACTGACAACAGTCTTGCAAATCTGAAAGTACAAACTTCCTGACACCACTTTTAACTGCTTGATTTATTAGGGTGGATTCTTAAGTTTCTTTCTCTGACAGTTAAACCTCTAGGGGTTCTTGCCCCTCTTTCTGATTGTTTCCTGGGCAGCATCTTTATGTGTTTCACAACTCCCTGTACTGATATGCTTTTATAATTAATATATTGAAGTTGGACTTGGGAGACCCAGCTTCAAGTCCAAACTTCATCTTAGAGCTCACAGTGTGATTTTGGGGTGAGTCATTTTCTTGGCTCAATCTATTTCACAGGGATGTTATGAAGATAAAATTAGAGAGGAACTCTTTCCCTTCCAAGGCTACCTTGAGCTTTCAGAGAAAAGGTGGGATATAAATATAATACGTTAAATTCAGCAAAGCACAGAAATTGCAAAGACCTATCTTGATAATATCTTCTAAAACTAGTTGATAGCTATTAATGACTATCAATTTAAATGTGATAGGAAATCTCAGAATTCAGAGCAGATTTTAATGAATGAGTTTAAGGAGCAAAGAAATAAAAACCAAGACTTCCATGTCTTTAGAGGGGACATGGTTTGGCATTTGATGCTTGGCCATTCTTGTGGTTGAAAAAAATATAGAGTATAAAAAATAATCAACATCACATATTATTGAGACTGGATATTTTGCTGTCTTATTCAGTTTTGAGAAAATACAGTTCTGACATTTTGCTTTAGAAAAGAAACAAGGGATCAGAACTACTTCAGTTCCTTTAGTTAAGCAATGCCCTCCATAACAATACAAATGTCTGAGTAAATCCACCTGGAGATAAAGCTGTTTGCAAATGTGATCGTTCACTGAGTCCCTGCTTAAAAAAAGAAAAGAGAAAAAACAAACCGTACATTCTCATGTGGCAATGGCAATCAAATTTTCAGCGTCTGCAGCATGAGTTCTTGCAAATCTGAGAATTGCAAAACAGACAAGGCCTGGTGCAAAAGTCTCTTGGAAACTTCACTGAGCAAAGAGAGCACACTGTGAGCAAGTCAGAATTTTTGGCTCCAGAATTTGCTCTGGAGGGGGAAAATCAAGGGTTCAGTTCAGAAGGTCTGAAGCAAACACTTAACTTTCTGAAACAAGTGACAGGAAGCACCTGCTCAACAGTGGCCTCTACACCTGCAGAGTTTACCCAGCTTCCAATTTATTATTCTAGTAAGTCACAGAGAAGATCTGCCTGTTTCACAGATGGTAATGCTCTCCCTCATGGACAAACAGAACGATAAGCAATGCCGGATAGCAAGGGTAAGGATTTGCTATCAGACTGATACTCTGTTTTGGTGCTTTCTGAAGAAATTTGGTTCCAGAAAACACTGACCTTGCATTCTCAATGCCTTCGATCCTGAATTCTGAGCACATGGTTTGCAAATTTAATTTACTGCATTGTTTATGTTTCCCAATGTATTGTAACCATTGCTGTTCCAATCTTAGCAAGTGGAGGGGCACCTGCAAAAAGGGCTTGAGTTTCTGAACAGCTGTGTCTCTTATAAGAGGAAATGCTGCTTGTCTGAGAGTGGTATCCACTGCCACGTGGTTGGATCAATGGCCATAAAGCTGTGTCCATGTGATTTATGTCTCCCAGAGCGGCAGTGCTAGCTGCACAGTGTGCAGTAAAAAGCCTGATGAACTAGGACATACAATAGAACTGAAAAGAAAGCTGCAGGTATAAAAGGGGGTGGGGAGGGGAAGATGGTACTGTAGGATTTCTATTTTGAATCTTTTTATTAGTTTTTCAATTCCCCTCCCGACTTCCCAAAACCGAATACAAGTATACATAAAATTCATCGCTATTTCTTATATAATTCTATCACATCCTTATTTTTTGTATTTACAATTTCTTTTCCCCCCTACCTCTGGAGTTTGCACTGTAGAATTTCTAAATACAGAGTTTGGGGGAAGAATATGTCAATACCTCCTGCTTGGAGCTAAATGGGACTTTTTCCAGCTGCATCCCAGTCCATCTCAGTATTCATCTAATGCATCTTAAATTATTAACTTGACCATGGCCAGAATCAGCTGGAGTTGTTGCATCTCAGTGGGTCTGGATCTAAGTCACATAGCTTCAAGACTGCTATATATCTAAGATGCCTTCATAAAGCTTTCCTCAGCTTGGTAACTGGTTGTTTTAGGCTATGACTTTCAGAATTCTCAACCAGACTGGCTTTATTTTTGTAGGCTTAAAATACTAGGAGTTGAAAACAGCCATCTTCATCTTTTTTTGAAGAAAGGGTAGAGAGTAAGACCTATCCTGGTGCTCATAGATTACATATTTTCCATTTCCCCTGTGTTGCTTCTAGGATTGAAAAGAAAAGAAATAACAGATTAAGTTTATTTAAACTACAATAGCTGACCAAATTCTTCAGGTCTGGCCCATCCAGATTTTTTTTTATTTTTCCCAAACACCTCCAGAAGAATTTCTGGACATTTGTTTTAGTTATGCTGAAAGGGTGAAAGCAATTCTCTTTTACACAATGCCAAATTAACATAAATCACTATACTTCTAGTTGTGCATTCTGTCAGAGAAGCTATTTGCTTCATTTATTTCCTAGAGACATGGATACACACACGCATGCACATATACAAAAACATGTATGTATGTATGTATGTATGTATGTATGTATGTATGTATGTATGTTATTGCAACACTGTTTTATGTGGCATCTAGGGTGGAATCGAATCTTGATTCATCCCATCTCTGCCACAAAACCATTGATTAGAAATACTCAAGCTCAATTCTATTGGTGTAAAATATTAATATGTTTCACAGGGTTATTTTGATAACAAATTCAATAAAGCCTATAACATAGTTTGCAAATTAGAAATGCCATAGTAACTATAACTTTTGTTTCTAGCATTGGGGGTGTTTAATTTGTTATAATATTTCATTTTCAATGGTAGTTCTAGAAAATCAACTTTGGTGTTTAGGTTAACTTGGATATGCTTCTCAGTATGAAAGCAACATAAATGTGGAAAGGAGAGAGAAAGGGTTTGTAACGGTATTTTTTGTAGTATTCTGCAATATATACAGTATCAAATTTCTAATATCTTTGCAACAAAGACCTGTAAATGTTCACTTTAATTAGGAAGCATGAATTTTTAAAAGATGCTAGATTAAGAAATACCCATCCTCAATACCCCTATGCTGAGGTATTTCGTTTCCCTTAATTATCACATTGGCACTTATCACTATGTAAAATTAGAAGGACACCAGCTAATTCATGAGGGAGGGAGGATTTTCTTCGGAAAGGTTATTGTAAAGGTTTGTATTGTCATTGTCATCACTGAACTTTAGGTTTTATCTGAAAAACTGGATTGTAACTAGTCCTTTTGAGTTTTCCATGGCTATTCAGCATTCTGTCACAAAATATGCCACTCAGCATTTGGGGAATAATGACTCATGTCTCTGCTATCATAGTGAACCATAATTGGACCAACACACTTCCCAGTCATCATCACTGATGCCATAGGAGCTGGTTATGCCAAATGACAGATCCACAATCTCTTTGTTGCTGCCAGAAGGAACAGTTTACCCTGTTGCTATACATCCCTTGTAACAAGTATTTTCCACAAACCTAAATTGGTAAAAAGACTGTTGCTAGCCTGTTAAATTTGGGTCAGTTTAACTTTAGAGATTTTTTTTTAAATATACACTGTTTTGCATGTCATTTAGTAGCATGGGAGCAATTGGAGGAATGTCTAATACTGCCTTTGTTTATTATGCTAAAATTCTGGGTTGCACTTGATCTCAGAATAGGGTACCATAGTAGCTATTTCATCCCAGCTATATGACCTTGACTATTTCCCTAGTCTTTCTTGAGCTTAACTAGCTCTATAGTTAAGTCTTTACCTGTAATATCTGAGTGTTATGCAGAATATTTAGTTTTATATTCCACCATATGAGATGACCAGCTAGTAAAATTAAGATGAACATTTTTGAAAACATGTTCTCATAAGATTATGGTGTAAACCAACACTTATTTTGTTAAGCAATAGGCTTGATGGTTTGGACTCAAATTCCATAGTGCTGACCATTGGGCATCCAAGTTGTGCCTGGAAAGAACTGTAATCATCCGGCATCAGGTTGCCTATTTCTGGTGTAATTAATTTCAAACAAGGTGTAGAATGTTGGGTTTGGGTTATTTTTCTTTTTTGCAGAAAAATAGGATAAACAGTCGTTAATCAAGATAATTTGAATATTTTGCGTAGGATGGTGGGTTCTCACAACATGCTAAGCTAAAAAGTGGTTAGATTGTTTGTGGCTCAATGTACTTTGCAAACCCAGGAAATAGCTTAACAAACAATGATTAACTATGAATAAGCATGTTGTGTGAATTTAGTTGATGTCTGCGGTTGAGAGGATCAGATTTTTAAAATGAATACAGATGGGATAGATAATTGAATGCAATGTTTTAGACTTTCCTTATAGTTGAGTTCCTTTTGGAGGTGCAGTGCAGACACTGTAGAATGTGCAGGACAAAGACACAAAGTAGGCAATCTATAGTATGCTTGTGATATGATTTATGTTCTGAATGATTTATTTTTAAAAATAAGTGAAAGCCATTTTAGGGATTTATACAATCGTTTCATTATCTCTCCCAAATAAATGTCACTGACTTTTGGCACTATACCAGAAAAAACTGATTCACATTTGGAGAGCATTCCAGAGGGAGGCAGAAAAATGCCTTGATGTCTTCAGAATATTTACAGGAAAAGTAAACTATCTATGCTCACATAAATAAATATATAAAAAGGTTGATGTATGTCCACAATTGAGCCTAAAATTTCAATTGCAGTTATTGAGTTGTGCCTCATTTTACAACCTTTTTTGCCACGTTTGCTAAGTGAATCACTGCAGTTATTAAGTGAAACACTGTTTTTAAGCAAATTTGGCTTCCCCCATTGACTTTGTGTTAGCTATAGACTAAGTTTGTAATTTGCTTATTGACAATGGCCCTATCTTATTGGCATCTATATTAAATATAAGATTCAAAAGCAGAAGCTTTTACCATTGTACCGTAGTAATCCCATATTTCACCTGTTGTATTTTTATATCATTACAGGTTGAATAGGAAGCCTACAAATTGTAGTCTAAAAATAATCTGAGGACACCATCTTGGGAAAAGCAGTTGTCAGAGCCTGCTATTAGTGATATGTATGAAAATTGGCAACTCAACTTCTAGCTCTAAAAGTCAACTGCAAAGTGGAGTCTAGTGCAGGGTAAACCCTACCACTAAATAGCGTATAGCAATACTCTCAGGATACATATCAGATTTGGGGGAAATAGCAGGGACCTTATCTGTTGTGGTAGTTTCTTCTTTCTTCCTTGCCCTTTATTGATAGACAGAGCTATATAAGCTATATATAAGACCTCATATATAAGAACTCACCATATCCCATATATGGAACTCCTGATATGGAACCAAATGATCCTAAAATACCTTAGCATATTAATATCCAATCTGTGTATAATTGGATAAAATTATGATTTTGTTGCTATTATGCAAGCTTCTGGTTCATTCTAAACCTCAAACATCATACAGGATCTGGAGTGATTAGATACGAGTTTGCCACAGTTCTCTCTCCCCTCAGTTTTTATAGAATTAGCTTTCTATTTTTATATTGGTAATGACCCTACCAATTTCAGCCAGGCTTTTATCATATTTACTTAGAAGTAATTCCCATTAAATTCAGAGAGATTTGCTTGCTAGTACATATTCTTCTGATTGCCGTGGTCTTTTTTTCCCCAATACAAAGACTACAAATATGGTCTTGAACACATACAAGTACTCCTTCTCCACACCCTTGTAACTGAGTCAATACTGGTTTTATTACGTGCATCAGATATATAGGACAAGAGAGCACCCAGATATGGCAAAGTTCTGTTTCCTTCCTCGCATTTTCAGACTCCAAAATAT
>JANHJO010004999.1:34845-45179 GCA_032468235.1 Pseudoxyrhopus heterurus | reverse complement strand
AAAATTAGAAAAAAGTTGTCTCTGTCCAAATATTTATGGACCTAACTGTAAGTTTTACCTGATTTGATCTTTTATTTATATTTCTGAATCAGTTTCATCTATTTCATCAGTATCATTTGTCTTTCAGTCTGTTCCCCATGTAATGAAGTGTTTACTGTGTACTAACATACAAGAATAGAAATCAACAGCCCTTTTTTGAACTGCTGGGGAAAAAAGAACAAAATAAATGAAGAAGTTGGATGATACTTCGGCAATGAATGAAGGAGTATATTTTGATTCTCTGATAACAAAAGTCATATTTTTGTCCATCAAACCAACTTTTTATACCAGTAATGGAATTACCAGCCTATGACAACCAGACCAGTTTTAATTTAGGTGGCGATGAAGCAAAGAGATTAGAGTTGCTGTGGGTAATGTAGTGCCATACAGCCTTTCCCAACCTAATACCTCCCAATGTGCAGGTGTCAGAATGTTCAGTAATGTCCAGGCAGACTGACAGATTTGGGGAGCTGAAATTCCCACATCTATAAAGTACCACCAAGTTATAGTACTTAAGGGATTTAGCAAGCAGGAGGCCAAATGAGGAGGGGGAGACTAAAAAACTAAAAAATTTGCAAAAAAGAATTAGAAGTAAGTTCACTACATTTCCATTTTGGTATGAACTGATACACTTCATTCTTCCCAAACTGATTGCAATTAAAGATTGCAAACAAAAATTGCAATTATTTTTAGTGTGCTTTTGCTTTTTCAATACAGTTATCTGATCAAATAATACATAGTGAACATAGGATGTAGAAAGGTACATACTGTATTATGAGACATATTTTTTAAGTATTGATAAATATACATGAAAATGAGGGTGAAGGTTCATTCTCCGAGCTTGTGGGTTGGTTTCCAAACGTTTCGTTACTAGGCTAGGTAACATACATGAAAAGGTAGACCTTTAAAATATTTGATTTCAAAAAATAGATGTAATGTCCATTTGGCAGATGGAATATAAATGCCACATGAAACAGAATTATTGTCTGTGAGATCACAGTTGAGATTGTAGATTTTTCAGCCTCTGCCTTTTAGATACCGTATATATATATGTTCAGAGATCTTCTGGTGTAGAAGTAGTCTTATTCTAATATAAAAAGTAATAACTGTAAGTACTGCAGAGTATGGCAAGAGTAGACTCCTTCCATGACAAAGATGGATGATTCTTTTTGACTAGAATCCCAAAATGTATTCGTTCATTCATTCATTTTCTATGGCTGCCCATTTCAGTTAATAACTGAGTAAGTATCCTAGTTCAAAAGGTATTTAAAATTAAAGTATTCTGAACTCATGAATTAGTTTTAAATGTCAAGCAGCAGAATATACAGTTCTTCCAAATAGAAATTCACTTTTGGAAACTCAATTTTCTTTTCATTGCAACAGTAGAAATTGGGATAGGAGAAATGAAAATATTGTCATCAGACAATTAAAAATCATAATTGTCAGTTTATTGCATAACATCTGGAAATCTATCACTAGATCCAGTTGTATTTTTTTAAAGTTTACATACGTGTGCACACAAAATATATGTGTAAATATATGCTCAATACTACATATTCAATCTACCGTAAATATTGAGCATAAACTTTGTCTCAAAGTAGAAGCAAGCAAGACAGTGAGTTTCCAAAGGAAAGTATTCTGAATGTTTTAAAGCAACTTGTATCGTTATCAAGCTGTGCTAATATAAAGAGTTTTGGTCTTTGGTCCCTGGATTTTTTACATAATTACAAAGAGATGCTACCCCACTGGCTAACTTGCTCTTATCAAATTTTAATATTATGAAGGTAAATGTTCTCCAAGAATGGTCACAAGGATTTGGAGGCTTTTGTTTCCATTTTAAATTATTTTATTTATTTGGGGAGGGGTTGCCTGCCTCATTCAAAAGTATCTGGGTGGGTTATAGTTCCAATATTAATATGTACAAGTAAAATTGCATAAAATAAACAATAAGCACCCCCCACCAATTAAACCACAGATGAAACCAGAGAATAAGTCATAAAATAAAACAAATGGTAATAACTATAAATAAAAGATTATTTTAAAAGTCTTTTTAATAATTTTCTGAAGTCTAATAATGTATTTTTATGATAGACAAGGCTAACAAAGTAGTTTCCTAAAATAAGTCCACTTCAAGCCATCATTAAAAGAATTAGCTTATTCTGGCAAATCAGCTTCATATATCTTTTAGATGCAGCAAATCTAAAAGAAGTTTCAAATCTTTATGGCTGGTCCAGTGTAGAGGAAATTTACATGAGTTTTTGGTTTTTAATCTTCATATATAAACTAGAACACAGTATTAACTTTCTGAGTGAACACAGCTATCTTTCTTGCCTCTCTTGCTGCATATTAAGGAAGAATTCTGATATTTTGGAATGCCAAGGATAGATGTTGTGAGTTGGCCAGAATAGTTAAGTTGACTATCTTTTTTTGGTCAACCTGGGGTTGCAGTCAGCCTGGCAAACGCCATTACTCACCCAGCAGCAGATGGTGACTGTCAAGGGATGCTGGGAGGGGAGGAGCAGGGTGGTTGCCTCGGTGATTTCTCTATCTCCACAGCAACTGAAAGGTCACCCAGAAGGTCCCTCATGCTCTCCTTTTCTGTATGAAGCTCAGAGATCTGTTTAAACATGAGTTAGGGGTATGGCTGTAATTAAGGCTCTGCTGAGGTGAGACAGTATCCAGTGGATGAATGGGGTTTATATGTGAGTTTTCAAGCTAAGTGAAATCTATTTTGGGGACGTCACTCCTGAACCTCTGGGCTCTTTTAAATGTTATAAATTGGAGTTATGCTTCATGCAAGTAAAATGAAAACTGAATTCACACTGCTTTATCCTCACACGGAGAATACTCTATTATTATTCGTATGTCTATGTCAAAATACAGGTAGCCCTTAACTTACAACCACAGTTGACCCAAAGTTTGCTAAGTGAGATGGTTAAGTGAGTTTTGCCCCATTTTATGACATCTCTTGCCACAGTTGTTAGGTAAATCACTGTAGTCGTTAAGTTAGTAACACAGTTGTTAAGTAAATCCGGTTTCCCGATTGATTTTGCATGTCAGAAAGTTGCAAAAGGTGATCGCATGACCCCAGGACACTGCAGCCATTGTAAATATGAGTCAGTTGCCAAGCATCTGAATTTTGATCACGTGTCCATGGGGATGCTGCAACACCTGTCAGTCACTTTTTTTTAGTGCCGTTGTACCTTTGAATGGTCACTAAACGAACTGTTGGAGTTGAGCACTACTTGTACATGCAAAACTAATTTACTTGTCTTGGATTTGGTATGTTTTTGAATCTATATTGTTCAAAGCTAATGTTCTGTCTGATACATAGCAGCCTCCATTTTATCACAAGAGCAGCCCTATATGCATGTTGAATGGGTTTGTATAAAATTGGGTGAATATGAATTACAGTTTTGCTTAGTTTTTCCAATCCGAAATTTGTTTTAACCTATAATCCATGTCATTTTATTATTTAAAAAATACACAAATATTGTGTTAATGTTTATGTACATTTCTCATAATGCGTTTAATATACTGTACTTGTATGTGAATTATGCACAAGTGATTTTTTACATATATGGGTTTGTCTGCATTTTGTCTCTAAATGCATGCTTCTTTATATACATTTTGTTCTGTCACATAATTTGAAAAAAAAAAGTGGATTTTGGCATTAGACTGTATATTTGTTTGGATTAAATAACACTGAAATGCAATCCAAATTTCTTGGTTTCCAGAGCAACTGTTATAGAGCCACTATATCTTAATTGTAAAGAAGTATATATCTCAGGAATGAGTAGTGTGGGCCACTCTTCAGCTGTTTTCTTCATATCATTGCTGGGAAAGTGACCAAAAAGAGTCTTTGAAATGCTAAGAATAAATATGCAATTATAGCATAATTGATCACATACCATCATAATTCATAGCAGCCATATAGAGTTTCTCCATGAAGATCAGTCCCCAACTTGGTTCTTCAAGTCTTCCAATAGTGTATCCATTGCAGCTGAATTAAGTTCATCCACCTTGCTTGCTATTGATCATCTTTTTCCTTTTACCTTTCCCAGCTTTATAAGTTTAACAAGAGAGCTAAATATTCACAGAATGTATCCAGAATACAATAATTTAAGATGATCATGCATGCCTTGAATAAAAATCCTGAGTTTATTTATATAAAGATGCATTTTTTTATTTTCTTGACTGTACATGGAATTCTCAGGTGTCTTCTCAAAAACCATATTGAAACATATTGTTTCTGTCTTGCTTTTTCAAATTCAACTTTCACTTTCATAGAGCATCACAAAGAAAACTATTGCCTGCATGATTCATTTTTTTTTTTAGGTATAGACATATGGTGGTATCTGAGTATCATTTCTAAGTCCATCATTGCTACTATACTGCGTGCTAGTCTGCAATTTCTTTATTGCAGATAATTGATCTTATAAGGCAGAAGCTATCCATCACTTTAGTATCTTCATTGCCAGTCTTGAAAGGTGATTTGCTGTACCTGTGTTAGTTTTGTCTTTATCTTTAATCTTAATCCCATATTTTTCACTGTGCTCCTTGACTTTTATATAAAATCATAATGCGTAAAATTCCCTGGCCTGATTTTTGATCTGCTGGTTTTTAGTTGCTTATTAGTCACTTTTATTGCGGTGATGTTTCTGCAATTGTCAACTAAGCATTCCCAACACTAATTAAATAATCAGTACCAATGGCTATACCTGAACGGAAAAAATGAGGTGCTGCAACATGTGTGATATAGACATGATGGCACCTGCCATGGGTAGAACTGGTCTTTCTTGCTTGCCAAGAGCTGCTAATGTTTTGGCATGTTGCTTCTTCTAGAAGAACAAAGGCAAGCTCTGGCTTTGTTCTGTTGATTTAAATGAGAAAAAATGGAATGAGTGGAAAATTCATAACATCCATAAAAATGAAATGGGAGGAAGGGAGAGAAACTGGAATCTTTGTCAGTGAAATGCATTGATTATAGAGGAAATTGATGAGCAGCACATGGAGTCCACTAGTGACATTTGTTGGCTGGCTGAGAGAATATCTCTAGAATCGCACTGCTGTTTTAAAGGATAATCCACCAATTGTTTTTATTATGTTTAAATGACATCTACCTCAGTCCCCATGCACTTTTCTGAAATCGATATGGTTTAGGAAAAAGCCATAACAGCCTCAGCATTGGTTATTGAAATATGCACTAAAAACCCAACTGCAAAATATCTTTTCCTTGGAAGAACATAGTGATTAAAAGCAGTAGAAATGAGTGAATGTGACTTGATGAAATAATCAGATCTGCAGTTGATTACTGTTTCCTATTTTTGGATAGTTTTGTGAAGTTGCCAACTCTTGAGGTCTGTAATTATAAAATATTCTATTCTATCATGCATTTCTAGAGGATAGGATCAATAGTAGCCTTTTGGAACTGAAGCCTTATGTAATATGTTCCATATAAGTTTGCATTGGCAGGAATTCTCAAATCCAGGGTAAGCTCCTTATAATACATACTTTCCTTTTCTTCAATAAAAGAATATTCAAATAAACCGTATTTAGTATTCTTGGAGTCACTCACCAATAGTTCATCCAACAGTGGTATTAATCTGCCTTTCATTGAGGGAAGATATTGTTCCAAAATGATCTTGAAGCGTATCTCTGTTAAATGCTTTGATGGTACCAAATCATATGCCCATAAACAACTTCAGAAAGGTTAGAATGTGAAAATAGACTCTATACTGAGGATTTTCATCATTGTGCTTAAGCTGCAACTGTCAGCAAGTAGAATCACGTCTTGTAATCTTGTGCAGAATGAAACACCATCTATAATCTCAGAACAATACAAGTAGTTAAAATACAGTAATCAAATGTACAAATTGGATTATACATATGAGTGAGTTTCCCAACATTGAGTACTAAAAGCTGCAATTTTTATATTCCCACTAAGATCAAAAGGATCTAGGCAACTTTTCTTGTATATGTATCAACGTGGTATCTGAAATACATGAACTTACAATCCTGAAACATTCATTTGTCTCAGATAGTATGGATTATGTATTAAATCCTTTTGTTACCATTTATTTCTAGTTCATCTGTTTAATTTTTGAGGAAACTAATGTATCTTAATGATCTTCCAGAAGACTTTATTCTGGTAATTGTGAATATACACCAATGTCACACAGAACCTGGTGTATATTGCCACAAATATTATCCTACATTATGCTAATTGGTTGCTTAGTTTCATTAGTTGGTCTCATTGTTTTAAGTACAACATGTCTGTGATAAATTACTACTTTTGGGTTGTACCATCTAACAAAAATCAAAATCCTTTATTTACAGTAGGTTTGGCTGAGCAGAAAAAAAAATAATGCTCCTTATTAATTGTAGATCTCAGTTAAAATTCCTACAAGAATTATCAAGGCTGTAGAGGAAAATGCTTCCTTTAAATATTAGATTTTTATCTAGTACTGTCCTCCTTACACGTAGCCATTTGAAATGACAGCAGTGGGCTACCTTAGTAAGTTAACCACTTCTGTTAGGAACTTGAAGACATGAAACAGACCTGCAGGGTGAGTCTTAGCGTGTCTGTAATATCATAATGATATTCCACAAATGTTACATTTTTTCTAAGTAGCATTCATTAATCTATGGCCTTTTTTCCCCTCCTTCAGGCTGTTCCTCTAAGTCATTCAAGCTGTACTCTCCAAAGGAGCCCCCAAACGGCAACGCCTTCACCCCCTTTCACTCAGGCACTATGCTGGATCGAGATGTGGGGTAAGTGAAACGCTCATTCAGTGCAAAATTGGGATGTTCTTGATCAAAACCAATCAAATCTCAAACCTGCTTCTTCTGTGAGGCATAATCTTTATAGCCACTGAAGGGTCTTTAAATTCCAGATCAGAAGAGAGGAAAAAAATGGGTTCTGACATCTGACAAAGATCATTCATGAACTGTATGTACCTTTTGGCCAACCTGGATATGGCCTGCAAGCTCTCTGCCCCGCTAACCAGTCATTGTCAACCTAATTAGTAATTTGTGGGAAGCATTCCAATATTGATTACTTTGGAAGTGAGGTGGGTATTATTATGGCTGCTAAGATACAGGAAATAAAACTGTTAAGGATACTGTTTTCTTCCCAATTGAATCAGAATCAAATACAAAGCATTCCCTCATTCATGTTTAATTTATATTTTCATGTTTTTTTCAACTGGCAAAGTGCTTGATTTGTTTTTGAATTTAAAATTAGAGAAACACCCTGGAAAAAAGACTCTATCCAGGATACAAAGCAGCTCTTTTTTTTTTCAAGATCCATTCTTAATTGGAAAGAGGATAGGCCAACACTATTAATCATGCAGACACACTGATATAAACTTTTGTGCTGATATAAACTTGTGATTATTTATATTCTCCTGGCATGCTAGTGTTCTTAGGAGCACAGTTTAAATATCAGTAGTCTGGAGCAACGTATTTCAAGTGGTAAGAAGTTCCAGGTCACTTAAATTGTGTGATTGTTGGAAAACGAGTCCACTTATCCAGTGATCCACTGACCTATAACATACTGCTCTTCAGTGATGAGGAACCTGAAGGTAGATGAGGAGTCTTAAAGTAGAGCAAACTTTCTTGCAGGAATTTTGGACAGAAATCCATCTCCGCAGTTCTTATAGCAGAGTTAACGACCTGAATATGATGTAGGCCATGAGAATTGCCTGCATGTAAAAAGGAGAAGGAAGAATAAGAATCAAAACTGCCGAGCAACTTCTTGCCAGACAAAACATGCTGTCAAGCTCCTTGACAGAGCAGAGGGATCTCCACGGTGTAGGAATGGTCAAATTCATAAGGCTTGGATAACCAGTTTCTCTTGGATCAGTCTCCTGAGGAAGGATTGTAGTTTCCCTTTGGTATGATTTCATTACATTCACACCAAGGATTGATGGATGAAATGAAAATATGTCCTCCCTTCTGAAGAAGTTATCAAGTTACCAAACAAAACAGGAACTGTTTATCTGATTGCTTCCCTTTTTTTGCTGGTCTTTAGGTTTTTTTTTCTTTTTTTAAAAATGCCAAAATGCAAAAAAAAAGACAAAAAAGTATTCTCTACAGATGTTCACTAAAGATACATCATTTCAAATATTCCAAGACAAACTTTCTTTAATTATATTTTGGCTGTTCATCAGTGATTCTCGGTTTGTGTGAACTTTGTTGCAATACTTTTGGTTATGAACTTTGCCAGTAATAAATAGTCAAACTGATCTCTAATTGGGGTTGGAGCTTAAAAAGCCTTCATCTAGCCTGATGTACACGTGTTTGAGTACAGTACGAATTATCTGCAGCACTCAGTGTGTTATAAGTTATGGTGATCATAATAATGCCCCATAATAATAAAACTTCAATAACTTTGAAGTCATAGGAGGAGTCTAAGCTAAGAAATAAAATCTGAAGTGGGAGGTGGTAAAGCATGTTCTCTCAACCCCTTTTCCAAAATTATTTGGGATACACTCTGCTTTGTAATGAAATGAATTGATGGGGTTTTGATTAATTAATCTTGTATGTGCTTATTTCTTTGTAGACCAACTCCTATGTATCCACCAACATACCTGGAGCCAGGGATTGGGTAAGATATCATATAAAGTCTGTGTGTATCCTTGTTCAGCTTAATGCCCTCCAAATGTGTGGGTCCTACTGGAGGAGCGGGAGATAAAATTGAAAAAGCTTCTTATAATACCAGAGTGCAGCTAAATCATAATATTTCAAGTATGATTAAAATGATTTCATGATTATTATTTTATTATTATTTATAAGAAATAAATACAAATAGCATCTTATTTATTGCTTTTTAATTAATAAAAGACAAAAGAAAAATAATAATGACGGGGAAACATATTGTCAAAGACAAGAAAAAAAAACAAAAAGTACTTTAACAAAAATGAAAGAAATATGACAAAGGAAACAATATGATGTTACAACAATAAACAGTTATAATTCTGTATATACTGGTCTAATGCAAATATTCAAATATGTATGCATTGCATTTGAACAATTACCTTATTCTGTACTGTATTCTGTATACAGTAAGTGACACTGGGCTATATCTGATAGATGATACTTACCTCTTAACACAAAATATGTTAAAAATTCATCTTCATCTCTTAGATGAAATTAATATACCCACTTCCATCCAATTTTTTATAGCATCTTTCTCCAATTTTTAAAGTTGGGTTTTTCCAAAAAGTCAATTTGCCAGGCTATTTAAATTCCATAACTTTCTAACTGATGTAATTGCTTCCAGAGATACACTGGAAGCAATTGTAAATGTAAGCCAATTGCCAAGTGTCTGAAATGCAGTCATATGACCATGCGGTGGTGCAGCAGTCATAACTTCTAGAACAGATCATTTTTCAAGCTCATGGTAACTTCGAATGGTCATTAAGCAAACTGTCCTAAGTCAAAGACTACCTGTAATTTTTTGCAAGTTACAGAGTTGGAATTGCAAAACCCCAGAAAAATTATTTAGAAATTTTCTAAACAATTTATTTTCTGAAAATATTTTCTAGATATATATAAAGTGATTTCTTAATCTTCATCTATTTTTTTTGGCACAAATTTTTTATTATTTTTTCCATTACATATATGTCTCGTGTGAACAGAGTTGTTTAGGGTAAAGTCATACAATCTTATACATCCATTTCATCATAATATCCTTACTTCCTCTCATCTTCAAAGATATTTATCTGATTCAAATTCTAATTTTTATATCCAAACATATATTATCAATCAGTTCTTTATAGCCCTTCTTTAGTATAATTTTAATAATCACTGAAATCCATTTGATATAATTTCATTTATACTATGCTAATTCATTTATACATTATCTCCATAAACCTAATTCAATTTTACCATAGTTACTCTTCAAATTGCTAATTTCAATCACCTCAATCTGAACTTATCAACTCTATCTTGTTAAATAATTAAGCATATACAGTACATTCCTAACCCATTCCCATTTTATCTCTATTTCCTATCCTCCCTTTTATAATTAATTCATTAAAACAACAAATTAATTATCTCCATTCATTTATATTTAACCATCTTTATCATTCCACTATTTTCTTTCACTATCTTTCTTATAATTCAATTAATTCAGTTTTGCAATAATTACTGCATAATTTCCATATTATTAATCAATCATTAATTAAACATATTCAATGTATTACCTGACCAATTCCCATCTTATCTCTATTTCCTATTACCTTTTTTTTAATTAAAGCACTCATTGATCCACCAAATAGTTTATCTCC
>JANHJO010004999.1:22233-34745 GCA_032468235.1 Pseudoxyrhopus heterurus | reverse complement strand
TTTTACTGACCTCAGAAGGATGGAAGGCTGAGTCGACCTTGGAGCTGGTGGGATTTGATCAGCCAAACTGCTGATCTGCATTACTGTGTTCTTAACCACTGAGCCACTGCAGCTTCTGATAAACCAAAGTGTCTTGTATTTTATTTATTTTATCATTTTATTTGTAAAAGTAGTATCTGGGTTACTTATTTATTTTCCTGTGATAAACTTTCTAGAAGTTTCAACTCTGGTTAAAAAAAATAGGTTGACATGGTTGAGATCATGTCAGTAAGTATAGGTGTTGCCTAAAGTTTTTGATGTAACTTCATCTTCTATAAAGACAGTAATTGGCTTTCCTTTCAAAGAACAGTGAAGAAGTTTCATTAACTGCATTGTCAGACTCTCTACTATTGTCCTTGGAAAAAACCTCTTGATTTATGAGAATCGACTTTTTAAAATAAAGTTGCTTCTTCTATTCCTAACATAGTAGCATCATATATCTGAAAGAAAAATATAAAAGAAAAATCTAGTAAAGTTAGGTATGGGTGTAAAATAATTCAGTCTCTTCATTAAAAAAAAAACCACTCCTTCTTTTAACCGGTAGTATTATTGAGAGTCATGCAGCATACAAATTTAATAAACTATGTCTATGTCTAAGTTGCTATCTGAATCTTAAATGTACAATATAGTCAGCAGCAGTAGCAATCACTGCACTTGTTATAACATTCTTATTATCAGGAATTACTATTTTTTGCATAATTTTTTTTTATTGTTTTTTCCATTACATATATGTAATGTGTGTGAACAGAGTTGCTTAGGGTGAAGTCATACAATCTTATATATCCATTTCATCACAATATCCTTATTTCCTATCATCTTCAAACATAATTATCTGATTCAAATTCTAATTTTTATATATAAACATATATTGACAATCAATTCTTTATAACCCTTCTTTAGTATAATTTTAATAATCATTGAAATCCATTTAATATAATTTCATTTATATTACACTAATTCATTTATACATCATTTCCATAAACCTAGTTTAATTTTATCATAGTTACTCTCCAAATTACTAATTTCAATCACCTCAGTCTGAACTTATCAATTCTATCTTGTTAATTAATTAAGCATATACAGTACATTCCTAACCCATTCCCATCTTATTTCTATAAAACAATAATTAAAACAAATTAGTTATCTCCATTCATTTATATTTAACCATCTTTATCAATTCCACTGTTTTCTTTCACTATCTTTCTTATAATTCAATTCAGTTTTGTAATAGTTACTTCATAATTTCCATATTATTAATCAATCATTACACTCAATGACCCAAATTGTTTATCTCCATTAATTTATATTAATCACCCTTATCAATTCCATTGGTATTAATTGGTATTAATAATCCCAATCACCTCTATCTAGACTTAATAACACTTTCTTTTTATTACTTAAAAGTCTACCATGTAAATTGCCTAACACCTATAAATTAACCAATTTTCTATCTATTATTCTATTCCTTTTGTGCTAAATCATACAATCATGTTCCCCTTATGATCCATCTCTGCCTTTATTGCTAATTAACTAGTTAAAATGACAGCCATCGTCCCTCTTTCTTCTTTTGGCCGATAATTGACTTCCTGTTCCTTCCTCAGATTCCTTTCTTTTTCTTCCTCCTTCATCCATTTTGTCTTTAATTTCCATATTTCAATCACAATCTCTCGCTGCAGATTCTTCCCATCAGCTGGCAGTGTTCCGGTCTGTTGCTCCTGTTGTCGTTTTGTCCACTTTATTCTTCCCGATCTTTGTTTTTTTGTAAGCTATTTCTCTAAAAGCAACTTTTGTTTCGAGCCATAATACTTAATTTGCTGAAGTAATATTACCATCAGCTCTTTCAATCCTTCTAATTTCCCCTGCTTAGCTCCCACATATTCCGCCTCTTCATTCCACCTCACCAGCTGATCTGCCAATTCCACCAGCTCGAACGCATTTTGGTCCTCTTCCGAGTCTAAGAGTTCTAATACTTTGTATCCTATTTCGAGTACTGTATCTATTCTGTCCATTATTCTCTGACAGACCGGGGCAAACACGTCATTCTGTCTTTGCACTTCTAGCTTTTCTGCCACCATTTCTCCCACTTCCATCATAGTAGCTGTCAAACAGCACACAGCAATCAACAAGCAATCAGCCTCTAATCCAATTCATTAAATCCACGAATCTTCTAGTCCCTTTCTCAGCTCCTTCCTCGAAGCCTAGGGATTAATCCTCTTTCAGACAAGTTAAAATATCACTCCAAAGTTAAGCCACAAAATTTTCTCTTAAAAATGCTTATTACGCTGCTATTCTGATCCGTTAGTAGAGTCTGTTTTTTCCTTAACCTCCATCTTGGGGTCTTTAAATTATAATCAATATTTTTTCACCTGCTCACAACTCTGTTCTCCGTCTCTCTCTCCAGCACGAATCTTAAGCCCAGAGTGGCTTCGTCTTTGAGGCATCCATTTCTGCTGCTGCTTTGTCTGCCATCAGCTTCAGGGAAATCTGATCAGGGAGGGGAGATGCGACTCCCCTCAACCTGTCGGACCGTTCCCCCTTGCTTTGCCGCCTCTCCGGGGCGGCTTAGGCTCCTTGAGTCCTCGGGCGGGGAAGCCTGGATCAGGTCTGCAGAGGTAGTGGACCCAGCGTCCAGCTCCGCCAAAGACCAAACCGGAAGTCCCTTAATCTTTATAATCAAGATAGAAGAATTTAAAATTTCCCATTTTAGAGACAATGAAGTAATCAAATCCTATTAATATTTAAAAAACTTTAGCCTTTAGTGATTTGCACTCATGAGATAATGCATTTGTGTCCAGAGCCCTGTTTAGAAGTTGCTAGAGGCTACAAACATGTCTAGTGAGAGCCTGTCCTGTCCATACTAATAGCTAACGCAGCTTCTACTGTACTGCCTTAGTTCATTTTAAAATGTTTTAGGTAATTCTCACTTACCTGCCCTATTTAGCATCATTCAAAGTTACAATGATGCTGAAAAAGTAACTTTACAACTTGTCCTTGCAGTATGACTGTTGCTGCAGCAACTTTGTGATCATATGTGATTGAGATTTGGGGACTTCACAACCAGCAGACATTTGTGACAGTTACAGTGTCCTGCAGTCAAATGATCGCCATTTTGCAGAGGCAATGAAACCAACGGAGAGGCCAGCAATAAAATTGCAAATTACAATCACATGATGTCTCGCTTAACTACTGTGTGTGATTCACTTAATAACCACAGCAGAAATGTGGTTATAAATCCATTCTGGTCCCATGATATCTTGCTTAATTATTGTTACGTAGCATCAGAGTTGCCAGTCCCAGTTAAGTGAGGACTGCCTATAGTCATCCATTCAACTCTACTGGAACAATATAAAGTTATTTTTGACAGGTGTCGTAGATTTCTAGCCTGCAGGTCATTTCATAAGGCTCAATGTTGTGGGAATAAACTTCCTCTTCTGGATGGGCATAAATTACGCTATTTGTTTCCCTTGAGTAGGATATAGAAGATGTATACGGTAATTTCGTTGCAATTATTTCTCATGTTGGTGAATCTCTCTTTCAGAGCAAGCTCTAAGGGCAGGAAACTTTAAAGTTATTGTACTTTTCATCATCTAAGTGTTCTGTTATGTCCCAGGTTGGGTGATTCCTTTGCCTCTTCAAGAGACAGGCAAAACCTCACCACCCACATTTTTGCTGTGCCATTATTGGGGACCAATGAAACTTCCCATTAAGGGCTCAAAGGTTTCTAAAAGTGCTGCTCCAAGCATGGGGAAAAAAAGTGGGATAGCGGCTCATTGCTTTCTAATTCTGGGTTTGGTGGCATCAAATTCTGCAAAATGGACTTCTCTCAATCTGCTGATCTTTTTTAACCAGACTATTATGCTTCCAGAGCATCCTCTGATATCTCTTTTTGTACTTTGTTACTCAATGCATAAGTTGAACTTCTTTGGTTAGAAGACTTCTGTTTCTATAGTGGTACAATTACACATCTCTTGGCTTGAGATTTAGTAGTTTTCTCAGACAATAGAGGACATGATATACAAATTGGTCCAAAATACTACTGTTTCATCAGTCCTTATTCTGATGCTTCTGTCTTATTGATGGGACTCCTGGTCTAAGCTAGCCAGTATGTACTTTCTTATCTAGTTCCAACCTTTTAAAACAGAAACCATTTGTTTTGCCAAGCAGAAACTGAACACTCTTACTACAGTTGATTCTTTAATCTAGATCATGTTTATTTTTCCTTACTTTGCATTATTATGTCTGCTGCTGTTCCATTAGTCTCTCATTGGAGACTAAGATTAGAACTGAAGACCACCCATTTTGGAAATTGTCTATTCAGCAATAAGACTAATCCTGGATAGGGTCCACACTGTTTCATTCAGCAACCTGAAAGCTGTCTATAGCAATCATTTTTCATTTCCGTTCATTATCTTCTATGGTTCTGCTCTTGTTTTGTCTAAAGATATTTGGTTTTTCATACAGAAGGTCAAGTAGTCTATGATCAGTCCCTCTTGCCAGATATTGGAATTATCAATTTGACTATTTTTCAAATAATGTACGTTCTGTAACTGTTAATATGTGTTGTTCAAAGTTACAATACTGAGCTTTCATCCAACTCAACACCAAACTGCCCTCCTGATTCCAGAACAACTGGAATGGTGTCAGATGTTTCCTTGAAAGATGGTATTATTAGGTATGTTTAAGTAACAGGAAGACTGGTATTTGAATTGCATATTGTGACTTTGAACAACCAAAGAATGAAGGACTATGCCTTAATATAAACAAGTATATTAATACTAGGATTAGCAATGGTGACCTGATTAGAAGCGAGAATACAGGTAGAAATAAGAAATAGGGGCAATATTAGCAGATATAATTTTTATGTAACAGAATATAAGTAATAATTTGAAGATCAGAGGTGGAAAGATGTTATTACTATGTATCCTTATAATATCATTGGCATTAAAATGGAACATTGAAATATTGAATAACTACTCTAAAAAAAACATGTATTTTAATACTAGGATTATATAAGTTTGATTAATATAACAACTATTATGATTATCATTATTGATGTTTATATCAAAATGAATTATATCCAATGGGGCCACAGTGTTCATGTATTGCTACTGATGTATACCTAAAAATAAAAAATCTAATAAAAATTAAAAAAAAGTTTCCTGCAAAAATAAGCAGTTGGGAATATTTCTCCAAAGGAAAATATTTCCACACTCATGTCCAACTATTTTACATTACTAAGAAGGATAGTGAACTTAGACTTTATCACTTCACTTCTAGTTTGAGATATTCTTTATTTTAGAATGATATTTATCACTTCCCTCCTTCTACAAAATGAAATGTGACCTGTTTTTATAGACTGTGGATGCTTATTTTCATGTTTTTAAAGTGTATTTACTATTGTTTTAATTTACTACCATTTTGTAGTAAATTTGCCCTTTTATGGCCCTGAAAATATTTTCTTAGTTGATGGAGTTATGCTTTCCTTTATCTGCAAGTCATCAGTCCATTCCCTTAAGTAGATTATTGTTACATACTCCTGTGCAAAGTTATTCTGCAGAGTGCTACTCCTTTTCATCCTCTTGGTCTTTCATCCTCTCAGTTATGAAAAAAGTTTCTTTCTTCCCTCATAGTTTATTCAATTTTCCGGGGCAATGATTATGTTGTCAGAGAAATTGCCTTGATATCATTACCTTATGTCTGTAAGGTTCAAGCATGTATGCATAAGATCCTTTCTTTAGGAAAAAAAAAGCCGACATTGTTCTTTAGCTTTTCTCATGGCAGCTTGCATTCTTCACATGACAACCAACTTCAGTTCTGCAACCTACATAAGTGCTCCCTGGAGCTGTGGTAACTCCATTGAATTTCCCTGAATATGAATGTAGGATAACTCTTGCTCCCCATTCCACCCTGTAATATAGCTGTTTTCTTTTGACTGTAGCTATGACATCAGCTCATCAGGCTAAAAAAATTGCACCCTACAAAGAAATTCCCTTCTTCATTTTTTCATAGGGTGAATATTGCCTAGATGTTTCCTGCTGCCAAAACAGTTTCTGTTTTTTTTACTTTGACATAATTGTGCCCCCTTTCCTCCCTCTAACGCCGCTGGAAACATTGCTCCATTTATTGGATGTCTGTTACACTTTTGTCTTTTACCTGGACTTTATGGCATCCTTTTGCCAGGTCAATCTAGGGCTTTCTAAAAGCTTATAGGCTTTCTGCTCAAACGGGTGGTCATAACCATCAAGGATTATTATGAGCTGTCATGCTGTCCTCAACAGCAAGACCAGAAGCCTTCCTCTGAGACAGGAAAGCTGTGTATCATTTGCCATTAATAGATGTCTCAGAACTTTGCTGGGCAGGTGCATAGTCTCAATATTCACCCCTTATTATAGAGTGGACTTTTGCTTCTAAAAGGATGCATCCTTTATAGAGCTCTCCTCTGGTCATCTTAATGGGCCAAACCATACTCCTAGTAAGAAGCTTGCTAATCAGCAATCTTTCTGAATCACAAGGACCATGAAGAAGAAGAATGGGTACTTATTTGTGATTGCATTTCTTTGATTGGTCATCTATTAATTCACCCAGTATATCCTTTTACCTCTTCTCTCTGAGATGATTTGGCTGTTCCTTTATCCCACTGTGCTATTGTTAGGAACTGAAGAAGTTCAGTGTAGTCCCTCTAAATGTTTCTATAAGCTCCTGAAGGTTCTGTGAAGGTACACAACCTAAGTGAGCGAATTCATAGATTACCTCTGAAAGAACTGCTCTTACAGGTAAGTAACTAGTTTATTTCCTGTTCCATCTGCTTAATAATATTTTTTTTATCTTTCAGCAAAGCTGCACATAAGAACCACTTAAAAGTTGTATTTAATTTTTTTAAATTCAAGTAAGATAAAATGTTTCATGAAAATATGGTTTGAGATAACAATAGCATCTATGTCCCCCCCAAATAATAAAACATCTTGCATACTCAGGTTTTTTGGATAAATGGCTTTTTTGTTAGGTAATTGCTATGGTTGTTTGACAGGAGACACACACCATATGGAAACCAGACTGACTACAGAATATTTGAACTCAATAAGCGGCTGCAAAACTGGACAGAGGTATGTTACTGTGGCTTCTGGATGACTGAATTAGAAGAAAGGGAAAAGCTTTGGAGCGATATATATATAGCTGTTACGATTACACAAGAGAGGAAAGGACAATGGCTATTAATCAGTCCTTGATTTTTATTTAACTTTTGAGAACTGATTTTACTTAAATTTTTTCAGTATCATTTGCCTTTAATAGAGGTCTCAAAACAGTTTATAATGTAAAATTACATTAATAATTAAAACAATAAGTAAAATTAAGGAGCATGTATGTTAAATGTTTTATAAAACCACATTTGAAAAATATAAAATAAACACAGCAAGATAAATGACAAAACAATAGTAGAAACGAAATGAAGCAATAAATAAATTTAAAATGACAGCCAAACTAAGAATGAGTAAGAGCCCTGGGAGAATGAAAATATTTTTGCTTATCACTGAAGAGGGAAATAAGGATGGCATCATGCATATCCCACTAGAGAAAGACATCAAAGTTTAAGGGTCACCATTGGAAAGAACCCCTCCCAATTAATTACTTAATGTACTTCAGCAAGAAGGCATTTGGAGCAAACCCTCCAAATATCATTTTAAGGTACTGGTAAGAAAATATGGAAAGAAGCCTCTTTCACAGTGTTATTCCAAACAGCAAAACCCTTTATAAAATAAAACCTACACTTTGACTTGAAACTGGAAGCAGATTGCAACCAGCTTTGTGTGTTTATATTACCGAATTCCAGTCAAGTCTCATGTCTCAACATTTTGTATTAATTGAAATGTCTAAACAGTCTCCAAGGGTATTGCAGTAATCTAAAGAAGACATCACTAGTAGATGGATTACTGTACTGAAGCGAGCTGTATCCAATAGCATAAGTAGAGGACCAACCTAAGTTGGCAAAAAATAATTTTGGCCACAGTGGCCACTTGCTCCTGAAGCAACAAGGATAGATCCAGAAGTACTCCAAAACTCTGAATTTAATCACTTAGATGGAATGTCACCGATATGGAACAGGTTGAATTCCACTCACTTGGAGAGGTGCCATTCATTAATAGCACCTCTGTCTTGCATTTGCTCTTCTCTCTGCCTACAGGAATGTGACAATCTGTGGTGGGATGCCTTTACCACTGAGTTTTTCGAGGATGATGCCATGTTAACAATCACCTTCTGTCTGGAAGATGGACCAAAGAGATACAGTGAGTCACTTCCATGTCTGTTCAATATATACTATTGTCTTACTTCATAAATCTTTCATGTATAAAGCCGCAGATGCAAAAAGTTATCTGCTTATCCGCCATCTTCTGGAGTAAATCCTAAGGGAACAACTCCCATTGTCATTATGATCTTGGAACCTAGTACACATTTGCTGTAGCTGCATCAGATGCCTCTTTGTCTTCATAGTCCATCACAAAAGGGAATATTCAGAAGAATTCTGAACATTAAATTCAGAAATTAAGAAAGTTGGTTTTAGACTTAAGTAATGTATATATTAAGGGGCACGGTAAAGACACTTGCTTTTTGACTGGAAGGCTGGCAGTTCAAGACCCAAGCACCGTGTGACAGGGTGAGCTCCCGTTCTTGCCCCAGCTTCTCTGAGCCTAAGAGTTTGAAAGCATGCAAGTACAAGTAGATAAAATAGATACTACTTTGATGGGAAGGTAACAGCATTCTGTGCACCTTGCTGGCCACATGACCACAAAAGTGTCTTCGGATAACATTCCCAGCAAGCATTCAGCATTTATGACCTTGTATAAGAGTTGTGCCCCACATTGGATATATTTTTGAAATTACCATGAAGTTCCCAGTTAGAATACATTACCTTTGGGTGGACAAAAGATTTTCAGGAATGATTTTCAGGAAGTTCCACCCACTTATTAGTATATTTTTGTTATTCTAAGGGGATTTGTATTTCTTGCATAACAATTATGTATCATTAATCACAATACTGCTGGAAGTCCAGTTTATATAAGGCTTAATTTTTTTCCTTTATTCTCCATTTCTAAAAATCAGCATCTGATAAGATTTTCCTTTGGTATTTCTTCCAAAATGTTAGAAGTGATATTAAAAAGATGCCTAGGGTGTTTGGAAAAACCATTAATATATCAGCAAATTGATATTGTTCCTATTTCAGAATATTATACTTTGAATAAAATATTACTAAGACATTGACAGATTTCTGGATGCATAGACTTCTTCCACTTGTCATGTTCTAGAAAGTAGATGGATTATTTTAAAATGGAAAAATAAATTATATCTGTTTAGAACAACTTAAAGGGTGGGTTTCTACTAGTTTGGCCCGGTTTGGTCACTGATGAGTTGGCGACGATTTGGGCCTGCTCGTCCACCCGAACGTTATTCTGACCTTTATTTCCTGCTTTTTAAGCCCAGCTGATTGGTGCGGCAGCGCTGATTGCTGCGCCTCAGCTGTTTTTCGGCAGAGCGGCCACAGGAAAAGGTCAGTGTTCGTTTCGAATGGAACACGCGTGTGTAACGCGCATTTGGGGTGTATACACGAAGAAAACCGGTTGTTAGACCGGTTGAAACCCATCCCTGCTTAAAGCTGTTGTGTTAATGTGGAAGAAGCATAGTTGAATAGTAGATTACATGTGTTGCATGCAGAAGTCTCAAGTTTAGTCCCAACATCTATACCATAGTTAGGGCTAGGAAAAACCCTATCTAAAATCCTTGAAAGATGCTACAAGATAATGATGACACTAGATAGGTCCAGAAGCACCGTTGAAAATAGTTCTGTGCTACTCCCCATACCTTTTATATTGGAGGAATCTAAAAGAAATATAATTAAGATGGGTAGGGAGCTTGGCAACATCAAGGAATGATCAACAAAGACATTAGTGCTTCTGAGCAGTACATTCAGGACTTGGGTCTTGGCCTGTTGGCAGTTCCATTCATCGTTCATAATCTTCAAAAAATGCTTTTGCCAATGCTAGTCATGAATGTATACTACAAAGAATGACAAGTAATTTGATTTTTATCACCCCTTTCTTCCTGATGTCTAGCAATCGGCCGTACCCTAATTCCACGCTACTTCCGCAGTATCTTTGAGGGGGGCGCTACTGAGCTGTATTATGTTCTGAAGCACCCAAAGGAATCCTTCCATAACAACTTTGTTTCACTTGATTGTGATCAATGTACTATGGTCACTCAGCATGGCAAGCCCATGTTCACCCAGGTGAGAGTGCAATGGTATTTCCCCAGCCCCAGGGCTTAGCAAGAGGCACTTGTGTTTAATTACAGTCTTCAGCATTCTTCACGTATGTAAAGAAATCCTCTGCTTGGAAAGAGTTGCTAGCTAGAAATAGAATTAGAGCAAAATTGTGTCACAGTGTATTTTTAAATTTATTTTTATTCTAAAAGAATTAATAAAAATGCAAATACATATAGCACATTTTTAAATTTAATTTAAATTCAGCACTATTTAGAAATGGGATAGGCAGGTACAGCAAATTTTTTAAGTAAAAAAATGGTGCCTGGGAATTACATTTTAAAAACCTAGTGCTGCAAAACAAGGAACGGATGGATTTATATTGCATACAACAAAACTAAAAATAAAATCTACAAATTAATATTATTAATAATATGAATGCAAATATAAAAGGCCACAGAGCTAAATTTAAAATAAGAAAGAGATTGGGCGCAGAGGAGATATTAATTAATTAGTGGTCATCTCAATATTTCACCAGTCCCCGGGGGTCCTCAGGCTTGTTGACTCAACTTAAACCCGAGGAACCTCAAGGTAAAAAGCATGAGACCAGATTTACTTCAGAAAGGAATTTTTCTGTGAGATAAAGCAATAATTCTTTGAGGAACATAGTCTGAAATTATAATGGCTTCTATATCTCATGTTTTAATTTTAGATACCAAAGAATGAGAAATCAGGAAATAATCTAACAGAAGGCAGTCATAAGAAAAGAAAAGTATATGCCTGCTGAGAAAGATTAATAAAATGTCAGATATTCACTAAATGAATTTCAGATACAGTCTAATAAAATAGTGTGACTCTGGGGATATAATTTGAGTAGTGGGGTGCTATAATCTAAAAAGCAATCCAGAATTTGATTCTATTATATGACTCATAGACTTTATATACAAGCGTTGAAATAATTACTTAGAGAATACTCACTTGAATCTCATAGCCCTTTGCATTCTGTGGTCCAGGTATCTGTGGAGGGCCGCCTCTACTTGGAATTCATGTTTGATGACATGATGAGGATAAAGACATGGCACTTCAGTGTCCGGCAGCATCGGGAACTTATTCCCCGTAGCATCCTTGCTATGCATGTAAGTTCAGAGGTTAGTAATAGCCTCTGTTTAGACTGGGTTTAAATATTTCTGAGAATGAGTCTTGACAGGTTGTTTCGGTTGCTTTGTGCCCATTCATAGTGTTGAGGGTTTTTCTGCTGCACCATTATTTCTTGGAAAATTTCAAGCTTCAGTTTCTATTTTGGTGTCTGAATATACTGTATCATTTTAAAAGATTAACCTCCCAGTGCATCAACATACACTTTATGTGTTGATGCAATATATTTTTGTTTAACTGTTTTATTTCTGCTTCTAACATTCTCTCTCCAGGCGCAAGATCCCCAGATGTTGGACCAGTTGTCCAAAAATATTACTCGATGTGGACTTTCAAACTCCACACTCAACTACCTCCGAGTAAGTGCTTTTCTTCAGCACCTATAAAACTAAGAAATACGTTCCTTGGTATTTCCTCCTTCGGACAGTAACAGAATTAAAAATGCCATTTGGATGATAATGGTTTTCTATATTTTACACTAAGGGCTATTGTAACAAGTTTTTTGGTAGATTGTTTTATTTTTAGAGTACTGGCAGTATCGAAAGCTATTAGCACTTTTTTTCTATATTACTATGATAGAATAAAGGTGTGTATAAATTCACTAGCAATGTATAGAAAACGGAAAATATGCTTTGCTTCAAATCTGAAAGAACAAATTGTCTTCTGGAAGTTCTACCAAACCATTTTCAATGAACCATGACTGGTCAAAACAAAGTCTGCAGGAATCTTAGAGTGGTTGTAAAGGACAACTAGGGTAAAGCTGGTATAGACAAAATCAGAGAATCATAGGGTCTGAAATGACTTTGGAGGCCTTGTAGTTCAGCTTCCTACCCAAAGCAGGAATCCTCAAATCATCCCAGCTAAATAGCTGTCCAGCTTTGTTTGACAATCTCCGCAATGGAGCACCTGTGATTCTAGGACACAAGTTGTAATGGGATGTGGGAAAGACCCTGGGAACCCAAGCAAAGAGACTGTTGCCAAGGGAACGGTCAGATAAATACACAAATGGATAACTGCATTTCTGCTTAACAGACAACAAATAGTTAAAATAGGGAAAGCCATCTCAAATCCA
>JANHJO010004998.1:73480-88533 GCA_032468235.1 Pseudoxyrhopus heterurus | reverse complement strand
ATAGATGTCACTTGGACTTCAAAAGCTTTCTTTGATCTTTTTTGTATAAGAACCCTAGGCAAACATAGATTCAATACTCTTGTTCCATTTCTATTCCTGCATGGAAATGGAAAGGGTCCATTATCATTTTCTGATCAGAACTATAATGTAATTTTTAATAAATACTTGAACCTCGTTTTCTTGGATCATTTTGGAACCTGTCATATCCGAGAAAAGTAGGCTCGGCGAACCCTACACAATTTTCTAGAAAGCACATTGAAAGCACTCCAATGGTATCAAAACTCCTGGTAAGTATAAAAACATGTAGGAGAGCAAAGGTAAACACCTTATAATTTTCTCTGTTGCTTTAAGTACATGGTACATGCTGATATAATGAGATTGGATGACCTGTTTTTAACATGTTGGGACTTTGGGGTACCAAAGGGTACCTGATTATTTGGGAATTAGAGCATTTATTTATTTGGAGGTAATTTAAGGGACCCACTTTTCCCATTAACCTCCTAGGGGGAAAAAAGCTTGAAATGTTGAACATCACTCACTTTGGGATCTTTAAGGAGCAAACAGTTTCTAAGAAGGGCAGATTATCTCAACATGTTCTTAAAAACCATACTGTCAAAATGTTGAGGAGGGAATAACAATCTTTTTTTTCTTCCTCCCTCCAATAGCAGCATGTCTTCCAAAATATAAAGAAAGGATTTCCCCCTATGAAAGAGAAAACTGGGATTTAATTAAAGATACACCTTTAATTAATGAATTAATTTAGGCAAAGGGTTCTCTTATTACAATGAAGATTCTTAGTCATCCAGGTAAAGTTGTCTGAAAGTTAAGGCATGGAAATTGGACTTATATTTCTTGTCAGTTTGAAATGTTTCACTGCTCATCCAAACAGCTTTATCTGCCTAACTAACTTGATCTGATTGATGAAGCTGCTTGGATGAGCAACAAAATGTTTCAAACCAACAAGAAATATAAATCCAGTTGGCTTAACTCAACTTTCAGATAGTTCTCTTATGAGTTTCAAAGGGATTTTTTTTGTTGCAAACAACTAGATGTAAAAAAATGAAAACCTATGCAAGTCCACCTTTTAAGTGGACTTTTCAGTGGACTTTTCAATGGACTGACAATAAGAAATCTTACTACCAGCAAGTCTTTGACTAAAAGCATTACCAAGATAAAATAAAAACTATTCATCTTCCCTAGCTCCACATTTTTTTCTTCTAGCTAAATAACACTTGAAAAAATTATCATGGATATTAGATTTGTTCGCTCACCCACTTCACCATACATGTGAAATGCTGCATTCATTAGCACATTCTAATCAGATTTTGAGATCCTAGCACATACTGTATATGTAGCACTTGAAGAATAACCTGCTTCTTCCACAGAGGTAAGCATATATTTAAAAAATAATAATTTGGACAGCTGTTTTTGTCATTTCTAGAAAAGGCCAGATGAATGAGCTTATCTTGGAAAGGTTGTGCATGTTTTATTCTTCATGTACTTTGTTGAATGATGCTGAGGTAATAGCAGAGATGATGCAGAATGCACATAATTATATACATTGGATAGACTGATACTTTAATTCTTCTTATGGTTAAAGCCGGTATAAAATATTTGATTTAGGTTGGATGTTCCTGTTCTGCAACTTTTCAAAGTATCCACTCCTATCCCTTTGAGACTGGTCTTTGCTCATATAAATATGGTGAAACATAATGCTTTAAAAATAGATGTAAAGGGAAAATCTGTTGTGGTTGAAACCACAGGTTTTGCCTCATTTGAGGAATAAATTACATATTTTATGAGGTTATTCTGAACTATAATATTCATATTCATTATATGGTCATCATCTGCACTTTAATCTAGAATTACTTAATCTATGCCATGTATTTGTTTACATTTGCCTATATTTTGACAACTGTCTCTATGTAGGAATACATTTCAAAGGCATAAAAAAAATGAAGATTGTCCAGTGACCTAGGAAACAAAACTCTCAAAATGAAGAGCCTATGATCCCAATCTTTTGCAAAGGACATTCTTCAAGGTAAATGCATATGGGATTACATTCTAAAAGTCTTGATTTCTAAAATTCCTGGTTTCTGAAAATCCTCATTTGGGGGAAGAAAGCAAAGGTGATGGGCTATTTTGTTCACTGATTATACATTGTGTATAATTTGACAATCATTTCTATTACATTACTTTTGCTATATATATTTTCTTCTAGCAATTTCTGAATGAAAGATTTTATCCTCCATTTAAAGTTTCTAGTTTAACTCTATAAATTCTTCTAGATTCTATGCAGCAAATTCTCTGAGCATTCCAGCAAATAAAAATGGTGGCTAACTGTAAACTAATACATTTTTTAAAAGTGTGCCTACCTATCTAGGAAAGAAGGCACATATAAACTTGAGAAGTAGAGTATAAGAAGAATATTGAAATTATTCTCATTGGAAACTTCCAGTATATTCACTGGAATTTGTATCCAGCAATCATACATAGAAGAGTAGAAGCAAGCCATTTAAGTGTATCTAGAGATAGATGCTTAAGATGCCAAAAGCCAAGTATCATATCAAGAAAATGACATGCTATAATATAGCCTCTGCTTCTCTGAGTCTTGATTTGTTTGTGTGATTTATTGCTTGATAGCCTAGCTTTTCTTCAGGACCCAGATAGCGTATACCTCACTCCCTCATCCATTTTTCAGCAATAACAATTGTGAGATAGGTTGGACTAAGAAAAAAAAAGATTGACTTTCTGTCTTTATAGTGAGTGGACGGAAGGTATGGATGGAACCTCTTCCTGTAATAAACAGGCATAAGGCTCTTCTAACCTTGGTATCTTCCGTTCATGGGAAAGTAGAGGAGAGTGCCCAAGGAAGTTTGTGTGTTATTATTTGCTGTTATATCTCTTAATTCTCCCAATGGTAAATAGGATAAAGGGTGAATAGTATTGCATGATTTTGGAGCCACGTCTGCAATAAAGGTAAATGCATATAGGATTAAATTTTTCTGGTCATATCCACATTCTGTTAGAAATGGCCAGAGAAATCTAACAAGTTTGCAATTGCTTTTCTCAATAGCCATTCCCAATAGGACAGCTTGATTAGACATGCTACCCCAAAACAGTCCTCTTTTAAAAGGGCCCACAATTCTTTTTTAAAGAAAGTTCAAAAACCTCAACCTATGCATAGGTTTTATTCAGTTCTCTTCTGCTATGTTGTAATAAACTCCTTGTTTTAATATGACACCTAAACTAAGTGACAAATGGACCCCATGGTGATAGACCTGAATAGATAGGATTCAGCTTTTATTTCTCCAAAAGTTTCTCCAAAGTAAAGGCAGAATTGAAGACAACCAGAATGTGTGTTTAGGGTGATTAGGAAAGAGGTTTATGAAATTTCTGATTCGGTGGTATTGTCTTACATTGTTTCCCCTTTATTTCCATTTTCTCAATACCATTTCATATAGTATCTGGCTGCTTGGGTTTTATAAGGGAATTTCACGTTAAAATGCTCCAGATGTACATGGTTACATAGGTGCTCTAGTGACTGTCATAAGGATTACGTTCTGTATTTTGGAGCTTTGGAGAAGAAGATTTACAGCACGTTTCCTTCAATTTTTTGAAGCTAGATTGTAAGAAGAAGTCCAATGGAAGAGCTAAAAAATCTTCAACTAGCCAGACTAGACTAACTAGGGAAGGTCAGGGGATTGAGACTGACTAAGGTATTTTCTTATAATGAGGAACCTTTGGAAAAAGAGATCTGCCACAGAGTCTTTAGATGGTTCTCCTTTCCAGTCCAGCATATTCCTATCTTAGCTAAGGGATATACTTGATTCTATCTCAGCATCAGTCTTTCCAACCAGTGGAAAATGATCCAACTTGAAGTTACCACTTACATTGTTACTAGTCAAATGAACAAAAGCATACTAGAATAGGATGAAACAAATCATATTCCAGTAATATTTTTAGAAACAACTTTTGGCTGCTGTCCTTAAAATTATATTTGACTATAGGGCATTGGATTTGCAGTCTGAGAACAATTAAATATTGAAACAACTTTTTTTGGTTGTATTAGAAAGCAGGAAAAGCTTCATCTCTGGCAATGCTGTACTTCTAACTAGGACATACAAAACCTTTGCCAGACCAATTCTTGAATATAGCTCATCCATCTGGAATCCACACTGTATATCAGACATTAACACAATCAAAAGTGTCCAGAGATATTTCACAAGAAGAGTACTTCACTCCTCAACCCGCAATAGAATCCCTTATGTCAGCAGGCTAGAAATTCTGGGCTTAGACAGTCTTGAACTGCGCCGCCTTCGGTCTGATCTAACCATAGCCCATAAAATTATCTGCTACAATGTCCTACCTGCCAACGACTTCTTCAGCTTCAACCACAATAATACTCGTGCAAACGATCAATACAAACTCAAGGTAAACCGCTCCAGACTCAATTGCAAGAAATACAACTTCAGCAACAGAATAGTTAATTTCTGGAATACTGTACCTGATTCCGTTATTACAGCCTCAAGTCCTCACAGCTTCAATCTCAAACTGTCCATTCCTAAGAGGTCCATAAAGGGGGCATGCATAAGCGCCAGTGTGCCTACCATCCCTGTCCTACTGTTTCCTTTATATATATATATATATACTTCCTTTGCTCATATTTATGTTTTTCACTTTATCTATGTATGTTTTGATAAATAAATAAATAAATAATTTTGTTAGAAGTAGTCCAACATCAAATGGAGGAATTACTTAACAAAATTGCTTTCTCCTTTGCTATTTGAGAACAAGGAAGAAGCGAGGCTATTCAGCACCACAATCTCAGCCCCAGGCCGGATGGTTTCCCTCACCAGTTTCCCATGGCTTCACAATTTCAACATTAAGTAATGGTGACCATGCTTAGCTTATTTGAAATGGGTCTTACGGCTTAGGACAATAGAAAAAGAGGCGGCAATATTTCTCCTTACCTTGTTGAGAAACTTTAGTCGTGAAAGAGCTTCTTGGTTGATAACAATATTTTGTCTTTTAAAAATGCCCAGATGCTGTTTGATGGAATGCTCCTTGGGGAGAACCACCCAGCTTATGATGTCCAGATCTGCTGTTACTTCTCCATTTTGGTCCAAGTAGAGTTTCTTCCGGGAAACATTGTAAAACTCATTCTTCTTCAGAAAGGGATGAAACTAGAATGGAAACATCCAGGGATTTTAAAAGCAGAAACCTTGGTTTCTTATCCCATATTTGAACATTTTAATCTTTCTTCTACAGAGGTCTAACTTGCAGATAAGCTTAGTTGGGAGAAGAAGAGTCATCACTATATGGAAAAGTGAAAAGTAACATTTCAGCAATAATTGTCAATCATAAATTGGTAAAACATAATTGACAAAAGGGAACATTCTAGAGCACGTCATTCTAGAGCAGGACTTAGTGAAGTGAGGGCTTGATGGTGTGAAAATTAAGTGGATAAAAGCTGCCTTAAAATTGTTCTTAAATAAGTTTCAATATTTCTCAGAAAACTGGGGAGTTGTGAATAACAATTAGCCCTTTCCCCTGTATTTTTTCTGTATTTTTTTATTAATATTGGAAGGAAATGTTTATGAATCATGATTTTGTGGTAGAAGATTTATACCAACTATTTTGATCTCTTTGTAAAAATAATCAGTTTCCAGAAAATTATTTATAATTTCCTGATACAGCTTATGTAAAAATCCAATAAAAAGTCTATTTACTTAGCAACTAGGTCTTGACAAAGTATGGTATCTCATATAGAAACAAACAAATTGTGAACAAATGTAACACTAAAATTTCATTTCATATTATATATGTATATTAGCCATTGATTATAATAAATTAGTAATAGTACTATTTTAATGGTTTGATAATAATGTTATTAATGATTTGATGAAAGGGAATTGAATAGCTATCAATTGGCAGATGATTTAAAATTGGGAGACTAAATGTATAAGAGAGATGCTAGACAAATAAATCTAATTAATAAATTAAACAAATAAATTAATAGAAAGGCTTCTGGTTACGGTTGCAGCAATATCAGCAGTAGAGATTGCAGCTCTGCGATCCCACGCTGAACTCTCCTCATCGAAGGACTCTGAATGGAGCCAAAGCCACCCTGTAGAGGAGGCGAAGAATAGAGGGATGCCCTGGGGAGCACGGAGAGCCGCAACTCTCTGACTTGACACAGCAAAAACCCTCTCAACCCGAAGACATGGAGCAGCAGCGGCCATCATGGCCGCTAAATAGCTGGGGCAACCGAAGCCATAAACAAGAGCGAGTACAGGAACAGTGTGTGACTAGGTGAGATTAAGCTTGATTTTTATCCTAAAGTTATCCCCAAAGAAATGATCTTGAAAAGAAAAAGACCTTCAAAAGACTAATTTTAATGGTGAATGGGCACTTGGAACATTTGGTTTAACCTTGGAAAAAACTGGAATGAGGAAGAAGTAAGAGGCTTTGTGTGTGTGTGTGTGTGTGTGTGTGTGAAGAAAGGAACACTGATTTTGGATTGGCTTGGTGTCATTCTGAAAAGGCATTTTAAATGCTGGAGCTGGCTATTGGTCAATTTAAATGCTGGACTTGGCTCATTTAAAATAATTGACTTTGTTTGGAAATAATGGACTTTGATTATAATTAACACTCATGGGAAAAGAAGGCAGCATTGAATTCTGTGAGGAGAGCGCCACCTGCTGATGACTGGAAGATAAAACATACTCCTATAACCTTGGATTTACTTTGAATTGGACAGAGTCTCTCTATCGTAGGAAGTTTATTTCCACTATGTCTGGAGTTGAAGGAACAGCTGTGGAGATGAGCAGACTTTTTTCTGAGGTGATCTTGGTGTTCCAAAATATTAACGTTTTATTGGAAGGTATATATGAGAAAGTGGAAAACATCTTACAAAGAACAATAAACAAAGACAAAGACCAAACTGCCCCTGAAGTGGGGGAATTTATAGAAAGACAGGATGGGAAAAAACCAGCAAATTGAATATGAACAAGGATCAAATACAGATCAGAAAAATGAGCAAATGAAGCAAATGCTCAATGAAGAGGAAGACTAGATAAATGGCAAGCAAAAAGAGCGGGGGGAAAAACAGAGGAAGTGGCCAAACTACCAAATAAAGCAAGGATTGGAGCAAAAAAATGGGACTGACAAACCAGCTGATAAAGGAAGAAAGATTGAAGAAAATAAAACAGATAAACCAGCAAATGAACAGACAGGAAGATATTGTTGTTAAGGAGACTGGGATATGGGCAGACATGTGGGAGAAGTGGCAATATAAGGATGAATTGGGAGAAATGTTTAGATTAAATAAGAAAGATATAGAGGAAGACCGAGATAAAGATGAGGAGTGGGGGAAACGAGTAAAAAAATGGACAAGAATTCACGCACTAAGGAAGAGAAGAGATGATGGTTAGAAAGAATTGTATTGCATTCTAAATATTAAGATAGCTTGAATGTAAGTTGGATAAGCAGAAATAAATTAGATAGTGGATTTTTTCTTCTTCTACAGCATAAAAAAATAATAGATGGAAAGACTGAAGGCTTGTAGATTCTAGACTTTTTTTCTAATGTAAGTTTAAATAATACAAAGAGGAGAATGTAAATTTGATAAATGATAAAGGATATTAATATTGTGGTAATTTGGATTAATATGAATGATGCTCAGAACTAACACTGTTCACACATAATATGGATGTATACTCAAAATTGAAGCACTAAAGAGGACGAGAATGGATAGAAAGAATTGTCTTCTAAATATTAAGGTAGCTTAAGTGTAAGCGGGAGAAGCAGAAATAAATTACATAGGGGAATCTTTTGCTTTTTTTCTATAGAATAAAAATAATAATGGATAGAAACATTAAAGGCTTATAGAAGTTAGGCATGTTTTTTAATGTATGTTTAAATAATATAAAGAGGATAATTTAAAGTGGATGTGACAAGGAATATTAATATTGTGATAAATTGGATCAATGTGAATGATGCTTAGTTTTCACACTGTTCGCACATAATATGTATACTCAAAAATTAAATAATAAATAATAAAAAATTTAAAAAAAGAAATTTTCTTTCTCATTATTCTAAAGTCCTGCAATCGAAAAACCTGCCTTCTTGGTTTTTTCCTTTCTTATTCTGCAAACTTTGTGATCTGACATTTCTTGATTATATGACTCTACTACTCTACTAACTGGATTATGCTTTTATCAAGCCTCATTTTTCTTCTTTTACATGGATACATAACAACTCTGACTTGAATAGATGTATAGTATAATTCTTTTCACTATAACTTTCTTTTATTGGCTCTATTGTTATTCCCATCCAATATTAATCAAATACATGATAATTCTGTGGAACATCATGAAAGCGAACTATTTACTTTTCCTTTCTTTCAATTTTAATTAAATACACATGCATTAAACTCTAAATTAGTGTATCTCAGACTTGACAGCTTGAAGATATGCTGACTTCAACAACAAGGTTGGCTGGAGAATTCTGGGAACTTGAAGTCCACAAATCTTCAAGTTGCCACAGTTGAGAAACACTGCTCTAAATGCTTTATTAATACAATAGTCAAATGGCCATTTTCAAGTGATGTACAATATCTTCAAGTTTAACATACCATTCCAAAAGTTAAATTCATACACCTACTCAAATGCTTATCAGCTATAACAGTATTAACAATTTTTGAAATTGTTCTTCCTAATTTTTAAAATGTTCTAATATTTTTTTAAAATATTACATCTTTTCTTCTACCTCATTCTTTCATTTAATCTGTTCAAGATTTTGAACTTTTATTCATAGAAATTTTTATTGTGCTTCTCTGCTACAAGGGAGAAAAAGCATGAATCAGGAAAATAATCACTGCTTTCATTAAAAAGGTAAGGTATTGGGGATTGGGTCATAAATCAAAAGGGGCTCACAATCTGATCTCCCCCAATGTCACATTCAGTGCCGCCAATACATTGGGCTTAGTTCCCAGAGCTCCTGCAAAATTTATCAACCAGCAGAGGGAAAGTATGGTATATATGGGAAGTAATCACATTAACTATATATATTTCATTGTATTTTAATTTTAAAATACATTTGGGGTTTTTTTTTGTCCTGGATGTGCCTTCAGGGCTGTCAATGGATGGAAGATATTTTCTTAACTCTGTGCCCCCTTTCAATGGTCAGAAAGAACACAGAGAATAGAAACAATCTAATGTTATCAATGGATGTTATAGAGCTAAAGAAAATAGTAAATCTGTTTCCTCTCCTGAGATTATACTACTGAAAGACAGAATGAAACATTTAAATCTGCTTGGGTAGAAATTTGTTTCTATCATTGTTACTCATTCAGAAACTGTCAAGGATCTGATAGGGTTATCATTTTTGGAACACAGTAGATATAATTTATAGCCATTTTCATTCTTGTCTCATTGAGCGCCTGATGGTACCTACATCTTTGTTATGGCCCACTTGTTCGTTAAAGTGTTGCTCCAAAATGTCACTTGAAGGCTAAGTGTGGGTTTTATCCTGAAAATATTTGTGTAGTACCATGATTAGCTTTGACTTTAAGTGCTATGTGAATTCATGATTTGCAAATCAGAAATGATGTCTTGTTTTCTAAAATTGTTGTGAAGATTCTGAAGGTACATTCTTTTTCCAGCTGTGGCCAATAGGATGCCCCAGGAAAACTCACAAATAGAACAAAATGACAATATCTGTCATATCGGATTTATCCCCAGCAAAATCAAAATTCTTTCTCTCTCTCAATCTCTCTCTTTGGACATTGGGCTTCCAGCAATTATGACAAATTTACTTCCATGTAATCTTTCACAAAGTATTAACATCACTAGTTCATTGGCAAATGATGGCAAGTTAATTTCATGAGTATCATTTTAAATGGTTATCTGAAAACAGTTTTCCCCATCTATAGTTCTAAATTGCATTCTGGGGCATGTGTATTTATATGTCTACAGTAGATACAATGATAGTCAATTATCTATAAAGACCATGAGTCTTCAAGGCTTGGGATTGCAGGCATGGAATGAGCAGAAAATTAGCTTTTTTTCTTTTCCCAAAGCTTTTCCTATGTTCCAGGAATAGAAGGTAAGCTAGGAAAAATGAACACTCTGCATGCATATATCTTTTCCCCCCTATTCTAATTCTCTATAGGGAACATATATAATTCATTTTCAGCATGGTTCAATATCTTGATTACAATATAGAATTAAATTTTATTTCTTATTTCCACAACCTTTCTTGCAATTTCTAGTTTTCCAATAATTTCCCAAAGTTTCAATATAGAAAGAAATACAACACTGATTCCCTGCTTGACCTTAAACACACTGATAATCCAGTAAGTCAGCCAAGCATATAAATAACATTAACAATGCACTGAGTATGTTCAGATTGTTTCATCTGAAACAATAGAAGCATCAGAGACCCTACATCAAAATTTATTTCACTGCCATCAAACATCTATTTAAGATTTAAAGTTGAAGGGACATGTAAGCAACAGTTGAATATTTACAGAGTCTAATTCAAGTCAGTTCATGACATAACTCCAAAAGTTGTTCTCAAGGGAGTTGTATTATAGCAGCTAGATAGCAAGATTCTTATTTTATACATACATAATTAGAGATAAACTCCACCGGACACTGTGGGTTTATGCAATATTCTAAGCCATGGTTTTCTTCATTATTTGTGACTAAGCAGGGTCCATATATTGTGCTAAACCATAAGCATAATCTCTAAACCACAATGCTGGGTACATATAATACACTAAACCAAAGTCATATTATGCCTTAAATATTGAATAAAGCAAGTCTGTAAGACTTAGTCATAACTAGATATATATTAACTTATGTAATGTGTACCAGAATGTCTCCATTTTAAAATTTGTTTTTCCCATAATCCATTATGTGGCCTTTACAAGCCATTATCTGAGAATCATGTTTTCTTTGCAGTAATAATGTTTTACTCCCCGACTTTTTAAAGTAGGATTGAAGAGACTATAATTTCAGTTACAACTTCATATATACAGTACCAGTATATGATAAGAGGAAAAAAGTTTCCAGGATACAGCATTATACAGGTGCTGAAATATGCTGAGTTTTGGTTCATACATAATTGTACTTTGCATCTGATGTTGACATCCTTACATTCTGGCCCCCAAATCTTTACAATTCTCAAAAACCGCAGAAACAGAAGCCTGAAAAGTTATTAGAAATTCAGCCAAACCAAAATAGTCAAAGCCTAATTGTTTATGAGTTTTTCCCCCTCAATTAAACTAAAAAGAATTATGTGCTTCTTCCAATGATTAAAGAGAACTTCTCTTATACACAGAAGCATTTATAGTGAATCAAAGTAACATCAAGATGACATATATGCAGTAACACAAGAACACAACATATTTGTGCCCAATTTCTGATGCAAGTATGTAAGTTGGGGGTTTCGTGTTCTGATGTACATTTGCTCACTTGTTCTTCTTGCCCTTTCATAGGCTCTATGGATAAGTATCTACGAAATCACCACCCAGCCAGCTAAGCCTATAAATTAGCCAATAAGAGATTCAGTGGAAGAAATGGTCCAATCCTGAAGCATATTCACTACCAAAAGAGATTCACCTATTTGAGTCCCACTTGGGTAACACTGACTATCATTGATCACTGATCACCATTGATGGCATAGTGGTTAAAATGCAGTATTGCAGGCTAATTCTGCCCACAGCCTGGAATTTGATCCTGACGGGCACAATGTTAACTCAGCCTTCCATCCTTATGAGGATCTAGATTGTTGGAGGCAATATGCTGACATTGTAAACTGCCCAGGGAGTGCTGTAAAGCACTACAGGGAAGTATATAATGCTAAGTGCTATGGCTATCACCATTGTCACCAGCATTGGCACACAACAATCCTATTCTACCTATGGTGCCTGTATTTATGCCTAATTTTTAAATCCTAGCTTTTCTAATGTTTAATACACCTTTTTATCAGCCTGTTAATTGTGCTATCCTTATACAAGGCAGTAAATGTGCTAACCGATTTACTTTTCACTTTTCAAATATGTGATCCTGAGGGTGTCTGTTCACAAAATCTGCAATGTTAATTCAAATGGTTAATTGTCCACTGTTAGTTGAGTGCCCACTTTAGAGGACTTATTTCCCACTTTGTTGAACTGTAGTCCATAATTCGGTTTGTGCTTGGTAAGTTTTTTCCACATTTTATGTGAAATTTGAGGAAAAAAGCATATCAGGCATACAGCAGATTATATATAACAGTTTAACAAAGTGGGAAATACCGGTAAGTCCCTTTAAATATATTTAAAACAAAATGATGAAATCAAATGGTCAAAAGTAGCAAAATTCCCTTCCAATGTAGATACAGACAAGTTCCACAGGTTTAGCTGGTGCTGTATTACCCTAGAAGCACCATTTAAAATCCTTAACTGAAGAAACTTGACACATGTATGTTTTTGACAATAACATAGTTTCCAAACATCAAAATACAAAATCAATGTAAAGCTAAATAGAAATGTTTGGTACTATTGAACTGGTTCTTAACATTTAATCACTTCTAAGGCAGAAGGCAACTGCTTCCAAATGACATCTGAAAAATTAGGTGTCTAAGTACAATAATGAAATCATATGGGTTATTTTTACTCAATTTGGGTAATAAATCAGAATAAAGACTGCAAAGCATGAGATAAAATTGCTGATGTTGTCAATGAGTGGAAAAAATGTGGAAATCCTGTTGTGTATATTTAACAATTATCTGTTGAAAAGAGCACTTCTCAAGGTTATTACCATGAATCTTGTCTCTAATCAGACCTGTCACGTCCACAGTTACATTGCCAGTCTAAGAAGAATAGGAGTATGTTGCACATAAAAAGCCGTTCCTTAACATTTAATCCAAAATCAGCCCCTATAAATTAGAATGTCACAAGTTTAAGGATTGCTATGAGCTGCTCCAATAAGGAAGCTAGAAACACAGATGCAAAAGTGTTTTAATGTTATGGACATGCCTTAATACATGGTTGCTGTGCCCAGGGAATAATTAATATTGATATGATTGCAGCAATCAAAGTAATGTGCCAGAGGTTAATCAATCATACCTGCTCCTTTGGTATGGTATGAAGAATTTAAAAAAAAAAGTCTTGGGAGTCACTACCTCTCACTGAACAAGTTTTCTGATATGGGGGATGGAAAGGATGCTTACAGCTTAGATTTTATGTTGGAAATTAAGACTGGAGGGAGCAGGGAGACGGGAAAGAGAGTACTGTTAATGGAGAAACAGCAGTCCAATCTCTGCACTATATACTAGTGCCAAGAAGAAGCTTCCTAAAAGCAAGTATATCTTTACATCATATGCTGAACAGGAAAAAATATTCCAAATTCACTGAAAGATGGAATGAGTTTCTACATGCTGGGTAAAGAATACAGATAACCATTTCATCAGAAGCCACTCAGGAAGCAGAAGATATACATCATTTGTCTGGAAGGGGGGGAATCTTTTGGCTTTATTATTCAGTGGGGATATTAAATGAAGCATCTTAGCTGTTTGGAAGAATTTTACATCAAAAATATACTTTTGGAAAATGCAAAGCTAGAGGAATAGCAAAAAGAAGTAAAGTGCAATATTAAATACAATAAATCATCTGATGCCTAGGATATATATTTAGCTTCTTCCCTGTACAGACAGGTGGCTGTTCCACCTCATAAAGCCACTGAAAATGTTATAGAACAAAAGTGCTCTTCACCAAAATTAGCTCTTCCATCAGGAGATTTCAGGAAGCAAGCGAGCATGATATTTTATCACAGCTGGCATCTTTTTTTGAAGAGCTCTGTGGGACCTTCCTCACATCTCTCTTATCCCTTCCTCTAATAGCAGCTGACAATGATGTGGTGCTGATTTTGGATATTGAGAAGATCAACAGGGCTACTTGACCCTGATGGAGTTGCTCCTAAATGAAGGTGAAAAATGGAGAGGTGAGCAGGACTCTTCCTCAACAATATCAAAATACGTCAACCCAGAGGATTTCACCTGGAGAGCAGAAAAGAGTCTTTTCCACCACAGCCCAGTAAAGTTAACGCGTGGATCAGATCTTCGTTCCAGACTGTTTTAAAAGCTTATGGCAGGACCTGAAAGCTCTATTTGGAGCATTCCGAGAAGCACATTCGGTTCTTTCACTGCCCAACACTCCTCCTTCTCAGCAAAGTGCTGCATTCCTTAAAGGAAGCTTCAGAAACGACACTGGTTTACTTTGGAAGCCCTTGCGTCCATGCAAGTTCATCCTTTCTACTTGCTCGGAAATGGGTGGGAAGTTGCAGAAGGTCTCCTCGCAAATTGCACATCGGTTCCCCTTGCCCCTGCCAACCTTCTCGGGTTTCGCAGAGAAGAAGCAGAAACCTGGAGAGAAGTTTCAGAGGGCATGTACCTGGCGTGCCGCATTTCCAAAGCCCAAGTCCAAAGTTGATAAGGATGCTCCGGGGGGAGCCTGGGAATGACCAAGCCAACTCTCGCTTTGGAGGCAGCCAACTCGATCCGAGGAGGTCGGTGGGCAGATCTCAGGCGAGACAGAATGCCCCGGGGGTTGGTCTGATAGATTCCGAAGGGCTTGCTAATAAGATTCCCCACTTCCCCAAAGACTCACTCCTAAGCAAAAGCAAAGGAACTGAGGAGAAAACCTTATTTAGAATCCTGTCGGAAGACCCGGAGGGAAAAGAACCGGGTTCCTGATCTAGAAACACCGACACAGATGCACCCACGGATACTTACAGTTCGTAGGAACTGTATCTCGTCTTCCCCTCCTTCGCCCCCTTCAGCCATGGCTCTGGAAGTGGGGTCGGTGGGGGGGGGCGCTCTGCTCAGCCTCCGATCGCCTCTTCAGCGGCAGCTCACCTCAGCTCCTTTTCCCGATTGGCATTAGCATCTAGCTAAATCCTTAGCCATATAGGGAGCCCCGCCAACTCCACTGCACTGCAGACTGTCAGTCAACCCCCTCAGCGCCAGAACCAACGGAGCTGCTTCCCCAATTTCACAGCAAGCTA
>JANHJO010004998.1:56079-69475 GCA_032468235.1 Pseudoxyrhopus heterurus | reverse complement strand
TTTTGGACCCATTGCTTGATAGAAACAGGCAAATGCATCTTATCACTCCCTACATCCTACCACAAGAGTCAAAGCAACAAGTAGTCCATATATATATATGTATGTATGTATGTATGTATGTATGTATGTATGTATGTATGTATGTATGTATGTTTAGGCAGAAGGGCAAAATAAAATGCCTTCAGCAATTTCACAGATAATAAGCAGGCAGAATGTTAGACAAAGAAGACACAGCTTAATTCTCTAACTATACCTTATTGCTTCCTTGTGGTCAGTAAATTATTTGGTGCTAAAGAATCCATGCTATTGAATTCCACCTCCAACATGAGATTTTCAGGAAAAATGGGAGGGATATTTTACCATCTTTCATGCAAATACCTCAGTTTTTCTCAATATTGTATTTTCGTACAAAGTTGAAAGCCTACATAGCTATTTCACAATTTAAAAGAAAACTGTTTAGAAAAATTCATTTTTCCGATATTATTGTCCAATCATAAATCAGGATGAAAAAATAGCCTTTTGATCTAAAAAAAAAAAGAAATTTCCCAAAGGAAAGACTGGAATACAACATTATACATTCTCCTCAGGAAAAAATAGCAGCAGGTGGGGTGGCTGTTATTTCATGCATCCATCTGTAGTTTTACACTGATTAGGAAGCTTGGCACTTTCAATGGGAATTTTTCAATCATTTGCTATGAGATGTATTCCACTCATCAGGTAGTCAGTAATAATAATAAAAAAAGGAAAAGTATGTAAAATAAAAAAGAATAAATACAAGTAAAATTGTTAAGCAATATCTCTCCATACTGAAATATAGAACTAATATTAGACTGTGTAATCCAATGCATATTAAATCCTATTATATTCCATTTATTCTATGGCACTATAGTACAATCCCATATATTTCTTTTACTGTTAAGTAGAAGTAAATCCAATTATATTTACAAGTGTACTTTAGCTTTTAATAAAGTAAATTTTAATAAAGTTGTTAGGAAAAACAGAATTGAAAGACAGTATCAATGATGAAAAAATCAAAGACAGATCTGAGGAGGGAACAAGGGATAAGCAATGAGAAAATTCCTCATGATGTTGTGACATCAGCTCCACCTGTTCTGTACTTGGGTTGTGATTCTCACAATAACACAAGAAACAGGAGAATTTGCATCTGGAGGTCTTGGCACATGATTTGTCATTTTGACAAACTTTGCTGTCAATACCTGTGTTGGTGTTTTGGAAGAAATTTGAAAACAAAAACAGGAACATGGTCAGGTTACCAACTAAGAGCACACAAAGACAACATGGAAATATTGTCAAAGTGTCAGAAAGACAGAATAAGTTAAGGCTGGCAAAAAATACTAAAAAGAAAAAAAATTCTTTAGATACATTCAAAACAAAACAAAAGAATCTGTACATCAACTGCTGAGTGAAACAGCAAATGCAATGGGTCGAGAAGAACAGGCAGAACTATTCAGTTCCAGTTTGACTTAGTCTACTCCGACAGACTTTTCCACCCCATAAGGCAATTATAAAGAGAAAGATCAAATGGAAATCTTAAAGCTTGAGACTGACAGAAACATAGCCAAGGAATACTCCATTTACTTTGAATGGGTTTAAATCTCCAGGGCCAAATGAACTGCATCCTAGGATGTTAAAGGAATGGATGAAGTGCCAGACTTCTTTTTACAAAATGGAAAAAGAAGGATCCAGAGAACATTTGATCATCCTGTTTGGCAAAATTCTCGAATACACCAAAGCAATAAATCTGCAAAAATCTTGAAAACAATGTCATGATCACCAGAAATCAGCATGGATTTATCAAGACTCCAAGATAATTTACCAATTATCTTCTCAGATAATTTGTTTATTATATTGTGGGAATGCTGCAAAAAAAATATGGCTTGATTTCAGCAAAGGACTAAACAAATAATTCTATTACATCCTAATTAACAAGTCAAGTAGATTCATAGCTGATTTAAAAGTCACACTTTAGTCCATTTTCCTTTAACAGGACTGAAGAATCAATTCTTTGCTTCCATACCTTTATTCATGCCATGATTAAGAAGATGGGAGAATGCGGAAAAATTTAGATGAGATAGCTACTGGGTAATACCTTAGAAAAGTAAAATAAAATTCAAAACAGTCTTAATAATATCAAAATGAAATGTACTAGAGACAGATGCAAATGGTGAATTTACAGTATAGAAATCAAATGGTGATAGGAGTCAAGTAACTCACTGAGTTAAGTACTATATGACTCATTCTGAAGGTAGAGAACATGTACTATACATGTTGTTTTCTTTAAAGCAATGCAAAATTAATTTGCCATTGCCTTTTTCCAGGATCCCCCCCCCCCCCAAAGTCCTGGTTTAATCTAAATGTGTCCCAATTTTCTCCCATCCAGATACTGTCCAGACCCAACTCTGTTTAGCTCCCTTGAAATCAATCAAGACTGGCTAGACTCTAATTTGACAATAGAATTTGTGAAAAAGATTTTGGAATATTAGCTGATTATAAACTAATGCTGTAGCAATACTATATTCTTGCAAAAAGGGGATAATGCATTTTATTTTACATTAGTCAGACCTGATTTTGAGTTTTCTATCCAGTTAAGTACATCCTATTTTAAGATGGATTCAAACACAGTTCAATAGCAAAATGTTGATTAATATATGTTTACAGTCAGTATATTTATTTGCTACCCAGGACTTTATATGATATTTTTACCTGCCCAAGGAAGTATAATATTTTAGCCTGATTTCAGATATTTAACAACAACAAATTAAACCACAATCTTATTCTACTATATATTTGATGAATGTTTCTACATTGAAAATAGTTTTAAAGTGCCAGAAAATTCAGAAATTTCACATCCTCTCCCCAGTTTTTCTCAAGATCGAGGTTACTTGTATGTACACCAATCCATTGGATAACTACTGATATATCTACAGGATGCGTGCCTAGGAAAACAGTCATAGAAAATCTAGTCGCTAGAAAAAAATAAATCTCTCCCACAATAAGCACAGAGCCTTTGTTATCCATTTGTTTGATTACTTTCTCCTTTTTTTTAAATCTAGCTGAAGATATAGGATACTGAAAACCCAGAATCATGGAAAAGAACATATAGAGAGGAACAAATGCAACATTAACCATTACTGAATATAAAACATCAACACCAACCTAAGTTGTCAAAATTGCTTTTTGGCAATCTACTCTTGATAGGTGTCCAAAAACACTCTTTTGTCTTTCAGAATTTGGCTTCTGCTCCCTTCCCATTCAGAACGTTCCCCTGGCTGTAATTACATGGGAAATTGAAAATCTTCTATAATTCTTATGCAAACTGGGAGCTCAGGCTACCTTCCCCAATCCCGTAGCCTCAGCTCAGGTTTTAGGTAATGCAATGAGTTTTCTGTAGCTACTATATTGTTCCCAAACATGTATGAGAATTAAAAATGGAGTCCTTTCACCAACAGGATTCCCAGATGTACTCCCTCCCAATTCCACCTTTATAATTTTTATAAATAATTCAAGGCAGAAAACATACCTAATATGCCTTCATTCTCCTATTTTCCCCACAACCATGCTGAGAAGTGAGTTGGGCTGAGAGAGACTAACTGGCCCAAAGTTCCCCATTATTCCTCTTTGTATGCAAAAAGGGCAGCAATGTTGAGAGTGGGGCACTTGAAATCATAAATTTATTGTTTTATTTATTTATTCAATCCACATGTATAACCGTACAACTCAACAAGTGATTCATGGGACCAATACAAGTAGTTCACACAACTCTTTTTCAGAAATAGGTACAATCCCAACTATAGGCTGAGCCAAGGATAGTGTGGAAGCTTGAACTAATATCTGCAGTTTGCCAAGGTCTGGATAGGCAAAGTAATTTAGATAAATCCCTTCAAGACTGAGATGTTACATATCATTAAACATTAATCATTAAAATCCTAGAAGAATATTTTAGTAGGGATTCTGAATGGAATTGCAGCCCCCCAAAAGAATTGGTTCATTACTTGAGGATCCTCTTAGACCAGGGGTGTCAAACTCAAGGCCCGGGGACCAGATCCGGCCCTGGGATGCTTAGATCTGGCCTGCGGGGCCACCCTGGAAACAGTGAAGAACCAGCACAAGGTGCCTCTGCCAGCAAAAATGCAGCCCTTCTGAGCTCCGTTTTCACTGACAGAGGGTTTCAGGAGGCCGTCACAAGCCAGAAACGGAGATCAGGAGGCTATTTTTGCTGGCAGAGTGCTCAGGCCAGCACAGGCACCCTCGACCCAAGTGACGTCAAGCTGGCCATGCTCCCTGGCCACGCCCCTGGCCACACACCCCAAGTTCAAAGACAACCCTGATGCGTCCCTCAATGAAATCAGGTTTGACACCCCTGCCTTAGACTAACTACTGCTTAAACAGCATGTAGAAGCTGTGGCTAGGAGGACCTACTGTATGTCCAGGTCCAGATGGACCAAGATGCTGTATTGATTGCAACTGGTAACTTAATCAATACATGGTTGGATTGCTGAAGCAGTCTGTACATGGGGCTGTCTTTGGGGATAACTTGTAAACTATAGCTGGTCCAGAACAGTAGAGTGATAGTACTGAGGGGTTAATCCTGCCAGTGCAGACTAACATCATTGCTACAATGCTTAGAATTCTACATCCAATTCAGAGGGATGGTTATGATTTATCACGTAGCATTGGGTAATATTAGAACTGAATCTACACATCCAATAATAATTTCTGAAGATGGACTGCTTTAAACACCTCTCCATATGAGTTTAGAGAGAGAGAAGGATGAAAATTCAGACCTTTTCAATAGTGGATATATATTGCCTTTTTTTTTTTAATTCTTCCCTCTCAACGGATTCCCCTGTCCCAATGGCAGCCTGATGTTTTCCATATACCTAAAGGCTATAGCTTTAGGGAAATATCTTCAAATATAATCCATATTTTTGCATTCTTTGTTTCCTAGGTAGATACTGTGCAGTTGCAGCTATAAATATTTACACAGGGTAACCACAGTTTTAAATATTTCAAGAGGAACTGTGACTGTCATGAATGAAAAAGGAAAGTAGATAAACTGACAAGATACACTTTTAAAAGGAAAATTAAAATCAACATTTAATATTAATTCCTTTACTATAAATTTACACTTACAAAATTTTTAAAGGTAGTCCTTGACTTCCAACTGCAGTTGGGACTAAATTTTGGAACAGTTGTTCATGCACCCATAAACAAAACCAAATTTTACAACCATTTTTATGGTGGCCATTAAATGAGTAAGTGTCCTAAGTCTGAATTCAGTTTTTGTTAGAGACTAGCAAATAAAAAAAACCAGCACAACCACAGTCTTATGATTTCAGGACAGTGCCGCCAGTCATAAATTTGAGCTGGTTGCCAAGTGTCTAAAATGTGGCCATGTTATCAGGGGGCAGCAGAGGACACAACATTTTACAAAGACTGCAAGTGCTTTCCAAGGCCATCATTACTCTGAACACTTGTTAAACAGCTGTTTAGGACTACCTGCATTATGATTGTTTTGTTATTAAACAAAATGGAACAGCTTTTCTTTTCATGTGAATATAAATAATAAGAATTCCACTAAGTTTCTCTGTTACTTGTGTTCTAAGCTCTCATTTCATCTATTATTGTTAATGTTTAAAGTAGCGAGTCAAAAGATACATATGTGTGTGTGTGTGTGTATGCATGCATATGCACATGCATATGTATACACACACACAATTACACACATACACACACATTCACATAGAAAAAGGTTTTCTTTTGCTTTTATCATGGGCAAACATTTCTTTATTTAGATTCCAATTGCACAGATGCTATTCTCCAATTCAGGAATTTGGATAGTGCTTCGTCTGAGATCCTGTTTTAAGCTTTCCTTTGGCAGGTTTTACAATAATTCTTGCCAGCCTGTAAGAGTTTTGCTGTTGTAAGAATATGGCAGGAAGTAGGAACAGCAGCATGATGGATCTGTCAACAGGAAATCAAACTTACACCATAGTTACTGAGAAAGAATTAAGTCACATGCTTGAGTGCGTTTTAATGGTTTGATTTCCATCCTTATAAGGGAATGTCGTATTAATATTCAAAGATAATTTTTGGAATAACATCATTAATCCCCGTAGATCAGAGAGTTGAAATTCTAAATGGAAATCTTATTTTGTATAAGAACATATCTTATGATCACTGGTAGAATTTCCTGAAAGTTATCAAGAAGTAAATATAGCATTCTTTGAAAAAAGTATTCCTATCTGTAGCTCACATATTAACCCTGTGGTTTTTTTTTAATAAGGGGACATTAACAATTACATCAAGACATTTAAAATATATGATTAGATCAAATGATGGATTTCCAATAGCAATTTATTTATGCACCAGAATTAACCTTGTTTCTAAATAGATGAAAATCTCTCTGAAATACTGTCAGCATCTATTTTGATATTAGAGGAACTTTTACTGCATTGTGTCTCATCTTAATGGATCAGTGAGTGCTACATCCCATCTGAAACAGCTGATATGTCCAAAAATGAATGGTGTAAATCCTAAAAGTGCAGATCTTTCTTAATCTTATTGTCTCCAGCACAATAGCATTGCTATCAATATCAATGAATCTCACCAGAATTTAATCCACAAAGCGGCACAAACATTCCAGAATTGTGAGAGGATGCCAGAGTTTCTGCTCACTCAATGCCTACATGAGGTAACGCTATTAAGTGGATAGATGAAGACACAGATGTAGATTTGCATAAATTTGCATGCGGTAATTTGTGTGCATGTATGCACACATTTAGAGATGATTGTCCTCATTTATGTTGATACAGAATAGATCCTTTGCGTAATGAAAGACTATTTGTTAATATGCAGGGCTGAATCTCTTGTTCATCCTGTCTTCTCATTGTTCTTTCATCTTTGAACCAGACTTTTGATATCCCTTCCAGTAGCCAATATTTTATGATGTAGAACACATGGGCAGCCTAATTTGAAATATTTTCCTTTTCTACCAATATTATGGCCTTTGGGCTTTCTTTCCTGCTCAGCTGCCAGCAATATAAAGATAGCGCCAAGGCCTCAGGCAACCTTTGTTTCTGTTCTGAGCATTTTTTTTAGGTGAGATAGCACCTCGTATGCTACAGATCTTGCACTCCTCAAGGAGACAAGCAGCTTAAATTGTTTTTTATCTTCTCCAAACTTTTGATTATTTCCACATTAACTTCTAAGGCATTATTACATTTTTACTTTGTGTTATTTATTATTGATTCCACTGTTTTTACAAGTTATTGTGTTTATTTTTGTAATGCAATGCACTGTTTAAGTATATACTGCATTGTTAATAAATTAGAATATGAATTGGCTGAAATTATTTAATTTTTCATTGTTACATAATATTTCATTATTTATTCTATTGCATTTATCTTTATTGAGGCAGAGGATTCGTTCAAAAGACATATACATGTCTTTACAGTTTGCAATGTTCCAGATTATTACACTTGCTCAGAGTTGATCCCGCATCAATCCATCATTCTTTTCTTTCTGCTGCCAACCTTTCTCTGATATATTGGAGTGTGGTTCCTTTTAATGCAAAAGATGATATATATTTTTCCTTTCTCTATGCTTTTTGTGTATTCTAGTGCCAAATTAGAATGATTATCCTTTTTACTGAGTACTTGGGAACAGCCTGGGAATTATGTTGCACTAGGGCTGGGGACTCCTAGTATTTTGACTGGAATTGCTTGCCTCTGGGCTGTTTAGGACTTTACGGTCACCATGGCAACTGATAGTCTGTGTTAAATTGTTACTGACTATTGCATCCCACATCCTGGATTTCTTTATGTTTTGGTTATTACTGGGCAGAATGATGGTAGTATAAAAAAGGAGATTTTATAGCATTGCTATTAAATGTTATTTAATACCTATTAAATGTTTAGGGTGGTGCAATGACTCAGTGGTTAAGATGCCGAGCTTGGTGGCTGGAAAGCCAACAGACCATGTTCAAATCCAAGCATTGCGCAATGGGGTGAGCTCCCATCTTCACCTAGCTCCTGCTCATCTAGCAGTTTGAAAGCATGCAAATGCGATTAGATTAATAAGTACTACTTCAGTGGGGAGGGAACAGCACACTGCGTCTTCATGCTGGCTACATGATGACCATGGAAAATTTTGAAACAGAGATGAGCACTATCTCCTAAAGTCAACAACAACTAGTGAGTTAATTTCCTAATAAATGTTACTTGTTCTATCGTGTTTGCTCCATTTCTATGAAGTATTGGGTTTGAAACTATTCCTCTCTGTGAGAGTAGGGGATCAATTTAAATAATCTGCTCATGAAATCTGATGGATTTCAATGGATTTTCCAACTATTTTGAGGGTTATTCCTGTTGATCACTTGCCCATGCTATGGAATAGAAGATGATCAGAGTAGCTGACAACTTCTTCTGTGGGTCACAGCTTGTTCTTGGAACATATCTCTTGGTACATATCTCATTTTAGGGCTACAATGCAAGTTAAAAGACTATGAAAATTAAGGTGGAAGAAAATACATCTCAGATTGAGCCAATACTAGCTACCTATTGTGCCTAATTTATGTTGGCAGAAAAGCAATTTCCCCCCTCTACCATTGGATACTTTCAGTATCACTTAGAAAACCTTTTCCATCTAGCTGAGATCCTTTGGGGATCTAGTCCAGCTATAAATATGCAGCTATGATATGTTGGCTAGAGGCTTAGGGGGCAAAATAAGTCAAACATGTCATGACTTAGATTCAATAGTTTCATTAATGCATTTATAATAGAAATATTGTCAGCTTTCTTTGGATAAATTTCAGATTTTTAAGGACTGATAATGCAGACAACATCCATAGGTGAGTTTGGCCAACCCCATGCTTGCTTGATCTTTATCCCATAGGTATTTGCAAGACAGGCCCCAGAGTAGTAAGTGAGGAAATGTGAAACATGATGTCATGATTTAAAAACCATGACTTACTGTACGAACATGTGACTTTGGGAGATAGGACTTTGGGAGATAGGACAAAGACCCACAACCTAGGCCAGTGGTATCAAACTCACTTTGTCACAGCAGCATCATATGAGGTATAGGCACTTTTTTCCCTTTCACTAAACTGGGCATTGGGCGTGGCCAGCGCATGACACATCCAGCCTGCAGGCAGGGATTTGACAGCCCTGGCCTAGGCAATGGTTTGTTAAAAGACGGTTCATTTCACAGGTGTGTGGGGGGGAAGCATTAAAAAGGAACCCTCCCTACTTTTCTAGAGACTAAAAGGGGAGAAAGGGAGAAATACTTTCAGTCATGCAAGACTCTGTTTAACGTAACTTTACAATAAAGACAGTGATGATGTGCCTGGTTGAAGGGCTAACATGCATTTGTGTCAGATGTTGAGGTGCAAGTACATAATGGACAGATTTTGCATAAAATCACCATCAAGCATTCATTATTATTTTGATATGAACTGTTTGATCTAGAGCTCTGTTCCTTGCCCACCACATCTAGTTACGTCTAGTAGGAATGGCATTTTCAGCTGGGTTCAGTAGTATATAAATCTCTCCTTACACATTTATTTATTGGTATGTTCCAATAAATGGGATTTTATAGATGGCTTACTTACTACCTGGACTTTCAAGGCAGTTTGAAATTAGATAAGAGAAACAATAAAAATTCAACACAATAATGCAACCTAACTAATCCTATGGAGGAGTTTGATTTTCACTATGTTCAGAAGGACTGAATGATAAGGAGTATTCTTTATCTTAGGAGGCTCAGAAGATATTCCAGTCAGGGGACAGGGACAATGACAACCTCTGACCTATTAGGCTATCTTACCTCAGATACGGCATGGGGACAAGCCGGCTCTTGGCAGAAAGGTTGATCCTATAGGTCCCTAAGTCCAAACCACATCATGGATATTTTATTGGCAACTATCCAAGCAGTAAAACTGGGCTTTGATGTTCGAAGGACTTTTCTTTTGGCCACTGCAGTGAAGTATCAGTAGGTTGGAGATGGATGCGATGACCAGATAAAAATCCTGTTTCTTCCTTGTGCATATTTCTGGTCTTCAGCAACAACAAGAACTTTTTTATAATGACATAGATTGAACCTTTGCAAATAATACTGGACACAACACACAGAATTAAACAGTTCTCCAAAGTGGATTCTACGGTTCTCATTCTCAGGCTTTTAAAAGATGAATGACCATAGTTTGTGTTATGCTGCCACCTGGCAGCACCACTAGGAGTGAAAAACCTGTTGTATCTACCATGGCAAGAACTAGATGGGATGGGATTTATAATCAGATCCTTTGCTTAAATCCTTAAAGAGCAACTTAAATGAGCAATAGTGGTAATGGGACCTTTATCCCTCAAGCCATTCTTCAAAGCTGTTATATGATCCACTAGAGAAAAGACATGGATATAATATTGTTGCTTGGAAGGTATTTCCTAAAGCAGGTTTAAATTGGAAGCATTTGGAAAGAATAAGGAAGGAAAGAGTGCTCCTGCCTTGATTGAAGTGCAGCTTATTTATGTTTCAAAAACTGAAAATAAGTCACTCTTCAAACTAGGATTTTACAACATCCAGTTTGGGAATTTGAAAATATAACACAGTTATATCTATCCAATAGAAAATAATATTTGTAGCTCAGGGCTGAAGTGCAGAGTCCTTCACTGTGTTATACAGTCCTTTCAGCATGTATTGTAGGTGACTCCTGTTTTTTCTTCTTGAGATAATGGAAACTTTTGGTTTACTTACAATGTTCTGAAGAGCTTTAATTGGTTTGTGTCCTACAGTGATGCATGGTGACTATTGTAATAGTCTCTTGGTTGTATCTGAGATGTTTCTGACATATGGCAGTGTCATCCTTTCCATAGCTTGTGTTGGTTGTGCTATATTGGGTTGAGGGGGGTCAGGCACCTTTGATAAAGTTTGTGAGTATCCATTTTGTTGGAAGATGTTACCTAGTTAGGTAACAAAATGTCTGCAAGGCAAATAACCAAGCCCAGAGAACACCAAGAACTCCACAGTTATATTTATTTTTGATATCTGGGCATATCATCCTATTAAGGAAGGAATCACATGCATTGTACAATAAGTGAAAAGATCTGAGCTATTTTAATCAAGAACTATTTGTTAAAATTCACTGATCATGTATCATCGGAAAACATTTTTGTCATAAGGCTGAGATGGGTTCTTCCGCAACAATAGTATCAACACACATAACCTCTTGATCACATTGGGATTCATCCCCCTTGTCAACAATGAAAGCTGTCACCAATTATTGCTTTCCAACATTCTTGTTAAAAGGAAAGGGATAGAATGATAGGATGGGTCTGGGATTGAATTAGGTTACAAACAGCACCTTCAGGGGTCATTTACAGTCCAAATGTAATTCTGCCTCCCAGAAACTTGAGTTCAATGCTGCGAGCTCAGTTTGCCAGATTGCTGACAAATAATCTCTTAATGCTGAGATCAGCCACCAAAATCTCACTATGTAAGGCACAGTCTCAATCTTCCAAATCCCCAATAATTAGAAAAATCTTATGTTCTGATTGCATCTCAGGTATGCCTATAAAAATTAAATACTCAATTATTATGATTCATGTATTTTGCCAAACAAATGGCCAATACATAAATTTTCCAAAAAGGCATCTGTGTTTGTGTGTATATGTGTATGTGTTTAGCTATGTTTGTCTAAACATACATACATATACATTTTCTTTATTCATTCTCCACTGTGGCCTTTGTAATCCTATCAAATCCCGTTTGGGGGGGGGGGAATCACCCAATGTTCTGAGTAACAGAGGGTGCAAGAGGCTGTAATGGGATACAGAAGCACACACGCACATGTCACAATTTTGTCTTTTAGGATCCCGAAAGAACAACATTGGGGGGAAAAAGTTTCTAGAACATTTGGCTAGACTGGGGGAGGGAGTACATAATTACTCTACTTTAAACTTTATTTCAATAGTAATATTTGGAGAAAGAGCAGTAATTAGTTGAAAAACTAGCTTCACAAAACCAGCTTTATTTGAACAAGCACTAGCTGAAACAATCAAGCAGCCAGTCTTCCATTCTGATGCAGTCAAAACCCTGCCTGACTTTCACATCTAGGAAATTCAAGAGTTTCATTGTCAATGGGCATCTCATATATCATTCATCACTTACCTATCTTCTGTTTTTACTGATAAAACGAATCCAACAAGGGAAAACAAACTGCTTTTGAACTTCATCAAGTTTAACTGCAACTTTCAAATCAACTGGAGTCACATAGAAGATAATGTAGGTAGCTCAGGGTTGAACTGTGCATGCTTGCTCCTCTCTGAACTTGGTTGTTTGCTTGCAGATGGAACTTTTTCCTTGTAGAAGGAACTACTATGGAGAAAACCACTGCCACCACCATCCCACTATCACTGGCAAAATAAGCTACTGTACATAACAGGGAGCAAACCCCACACACACTATGACCGGTGATATTGCCTACTTGGGTACTGAAACATCTGAAAGCAAACAAACAAGCTCAGAGAGTGCCAAGGACTTCCCAATACTTGATTGCGCATTGGAAATAATTCGGCATATGATCATTTATACCTTTAAATACAAATATTTGCAGTTTAAATAATTATTGTATTTGTAAGGCTTGGAGGCCACTTCAGACAGTTAACTCAGAGCAGAGTACAACCCCTTAATATATAATTTGGGTTTAAAGACCAGTACAGATCCAATTCAAAGCCAAATAATGATAACAGAATCAATTTAATTTGCAAATTGAGCCAGTTGACTTCATGGGTTTCTTTTTTGACCCCCTGCTCTTCCTCCTCTCCCTTTGGGGAGGGTGGTCAAAAATGGTCAAGCTGGTAGCCATCACCACTTGACTAAAGCTCTGTCCTTTTTAACCTTTGTTAAAGCAATTAAAAAGGGGTGTGTATGTGTCTTGATCTCATTTATCACCCCACCATGGATATCCCTGCTTCTTTTGATCATTATATTTTTAAAAATGGGAACCCTAAAATAGGCAGCCCTTGTTGGTAAGTAAGATATATGGACTTCCTAAAATTAACATTTTTTCCTTTACTAAATAATCTAAAGCAAATGTCCCCAATCTTTGCGGCTTGGCGACCCAGCTTGTGCGATGGGGGAGAGGAGAACTGGGCTGCATGAGCGATGGGCTGGTGGGGCGGCACGTGTACAGCTCCACTCGCATGAGCAACAGGTCAGCGCACATGCACACTGGCCTGCTCCTCGTGCGAGTGGAGCTGCGTGCATGCGTATGCACCAGCCCGTCTCTTGCGCGGCCCAGTTTTGAATAGCAATAGCAATAGCACTGTATTTATATACCGCCTATCAGGGCTTGCAACCCTCTCTAAGCGGTTTACAA
>JANHJO010004998.1:24217-38954 GCA_032468235.1 Pseudoxyrhopus heterurus | reverse complement strand
TGATAACAGAGCCCCAAATCAATCTGGAGCTCTGTATCGGCTGTAGAGGCCTTCAGGAAAGCCTTGCCGGCTGCAGAAGAAGAAATTCCTGAAGGCCTCTGACAGCGAAAAGGAGGCCGGGGGTGATGCACGCAAGTGGAATTAGTCAGTGGATGACATCCCCTGAAAATAAGATCTGGTGCCTTTTTTGGTGGCAAAAAATATATAAGACAGGGTCTTATTTTGGGGAAAACATGGTAGGTAACATCATCAGTGCTAGGTGACCAACAATCAAGTAAACAATATCCTAGTCAAGGAACTGCAAAAGAGCCATCAGTAAACAGCCCAACCAAAGAATCTCTAAGACCACCCCCACCCACACGAACAAGCAAGTCACCAGAATATAAACTGACAGCAAACAGCACTCCTTACTAGCACTAATGACATTATCTACTTAGGGTAATGAAATGTCAGCAAGAAAACAAGAGAGCACCAAGGACCCATCTTATATTAAATTGTAGTTTTGTTTATGTATATACTTCCGAGCATTCCTTCTACCATTGTGAAGATACTGAATATTGGATATTTGTTCTTAGTCTTGAACAATAATTTGCGTGTTCAGAGATTAAATGAATTGAATTATAAGACAATCATACAGAGTAACAAAAGGAAAACTATACCATTAGCACAAAAAATTTCCTAAGAATTCAATTCTTAGGAAGTATTAAGTATTAAATATGTTCAGGGTTGTAAAATTTCCAGCCTAGTTTTAATGTATTACATTAAATTGTAAGTCTTTAAATAGTTTTGCTTATAGCATTCTGATATGTTATTTATACAGTGTATCTTCCATTGAAAACAAATAGATTGGTAGACACCCAGGAGGAAATTTTTCAGCAGCTTATAGGGAATATGCATCTCTCTGGAATACATTCAGGGTATTTGTTGCATGTCCAGTGTATCTATTGTCAATGACTTGCTCCCATTTTTTTATGAGATTTGAGATTTATACTAAGTAGAATATAACATGAAAATAAATGTATAGGTTTAGCTTTAATAGGAATCCCCCCTTATCCATGTCATATAGAAAGTTCTGAAGAATTTAAAAACATGTGCCACATATTTGATTTCTGAAGTGCCTTATTAAGGTATTTTTGCTATGGTTTAATATTTTTGTTATAGAGAGAATTGGGTTTTGTGTGATTTGAAACATACCAAATAACTTAGTAATTGGACATTGAATTTTGCTCTAAAAGGTGAATATTTTATTCCACCTGAAATTAGGACTTCACATTGCAAAACAAGTGAGTGATATGATTTGAAAAAGTATTAATAATACACTAGTTATATAATGTGGTCCATTTGATGCCTCACAGTATCTCCTGTTTTTGCAATATGGGTTTCTTTTTTCATTTTACAATGGTACCTTGGTTCTCAACTGCTTTAAAACTTATCAAATATGATATTCAATGCATTTTGATGTGAAAACATTGTCCCAGTACTCAATACACAAAATTTGTTTGGTACTCCTCATCTTTAGTACTCATCACGCCTCCCGGAACTAATTAACAAAGAGTACCAAAGTACCACTGTACTTGAATTCATGGTGGGATATGTTTAACTGGATTAAAACTTGTACAGGCCCCTTGAAATAAGACTGGCATGTATTAATTTATTTATTGGCTTTATATGGCACTGAATTGCATAATCTGTATTCTCTTTTGATGCTAAAATAGTTTTGAAAATGTGTGTATACAGAAGCATGACTAGTATAATTCTAGCGTCTTAAATAGAGCAGTTGATTGCAAATGAAAAAAAACCCCTACATATCCAGTAGATCTACTGATCTAAAATAGAATGAAGCTATAGACAATAGAAAACAGAGTGACTCAGAATGGCCCATCAAAAGGCACACAACCAAACCCCAGTTTAGCCTTTCACAAATTGTCACAAAGCCTCCCAGAACCTATGGTGCCATTGAAATAGTTGAAATTGAAAATCTTAAACTTCCAACACTCTGGGGCTGAAAGATGAACCAATTGGCTGGAAGACCATGGTAGAGTATAAATAGGCTTTATATGGTTAATTACTTGGCTGAAAATAAAATCACTAATGTGGCTGAACCTCTATACCCTCTAGATATTTTATTTTGTCCATAATTACTTTTTCTTTGGCTTTCGATTTGCATTTAATCTTTTTCTTACTTCTGGGCCAGCGTAATACAGTGAAGCAGGTAAATGTGAGTTTTTTGTTTGTTAGAAGCATTTTAAATATTCTGCTTAAGTAAAATAGATATGAAGCAATACATTAACAAAAGATGTATTTTGGAGAAAAGGGAGCTTTAAGATATTAAAAAGAGTTATTTTTATCTACTTGTATTGATTCTTATTAATCCAATTTATATTGTTGCTCACGTATCCAAAGAAAACTGATCTGAATTTCAGTACCCAATGAAAACAGAATCAGTAGAAGTTAGAGCTGTAGGTACTGTGCAGATCTCTTTCACATATACAGACTCATCATTGGTGGGAGGGGGATTGCTTTCACTTTAATAAGTTGCATGAATTTAACCACTGTGATTCATTCTTTAGCATGCAAACCCAGCCCATTGTGATTTACTCAACAAAATATGGTCAAAGAAAGAATGTTCTCATGTCTAGGTCATCTCCTGTTACAGTATCTATATCATTTTTTTATGGATCCTTTTCTGTTTTTTTTATCTATCCAGCCAAAAGCTCTAAAATTTCAACAAATTCCAGTCCACAAACTAAGTATAGCCAACCCTGCTGAGCTGTCAAGATCAACCATGTTTAGCTAATATTGGTGAGGCATAAATAAACTATATTTAAAATATAAAATAGATTTCCCTACAATGCCAATTTTCCTGCATTAAACAGATATTGGCATATATGCCGTCAACCACTGAGAAGAAGCAATTTTATGCTTTGAGTCTGAGTCAGCTTATGAGTAAGATTTGCTCAATCTATGAATAAGCTGAGCAAATTCATTAAAAACTGTGATTATATTAGGAGTTTTTGATTTTTCATACATAGGATCAGTTTTGATCTGTACTATACTAAGAGGCTTCTTTTTTTCTTTAAGCAATCATGATTTACTAACTAAAGTTATGGTTTAGAATTAGGCAATACATATCTAACAAAGAAAAGAGCAGAACCTTGATCATAGATTTTCCCCACATATTTTTTTTAAATTGCCTCTATTCAATGGCTGGTTGAGACAATTTAGTATCAAATTATATATAAGGACAAATTGCAACCATTTCCATCAATCAAAAAGAGCCTGGTTTAATTCTATGTCACAACAAAATGAAGCATGTCTTAAATTAAGGAATAGGAGTAATCACTGAGTTTTAAAAAATGTGCCATCTTCACATGCTTCTGGAAGGAAACGAAGTCAGGGCTAGTCTACTTTCCAATGGAAGGCCAAGAGTTGGGAAAGCTACAGAAAAGCAACTCTTTTGTGTTTTGGTTTTCCATATCTACTGAGAAACTACCAATAGCTTTCCTGGCAACATTGGCCAGGTTGAACTGGCCAAGATAACTTGGTGCTAAGCCATAAAGTGCTTAAGCAATAGCAATAGCACTTAGACTTACATATCACTTCATAGTGCTTTACATCCCTCTCTAAGTGATTTACAGAGTCAGCATATTGCCCCCAATGATCTGGGTCCTCATTTTACCGGCCTAGGAAGAATGGAAGGCTGGGTCAACCTTGAGCCAGTCAGAATCAAACTCTTGAAAAACCTGTAGGAAGTTTGTGGTAGTGTATAAAGTTTTTTTAAAAAAAAAATGCCTCTAGAAACCCCTTCTGAACTATTGTCAGAGAAATCGAATTCTATGCAGTCTCCAGAAGTCAAGCTTGATGGGATTTAACAAGACATCAAACATTGTCTTCTATTTTATCTAAGTAGTGGTTAGGAGGAGCTTAGTACACTTCTTTTTTTCCTATGGATCTTGCTTGCCCAGCTATAAATAGCTTTTTGGAAAAAAGAGATCTATTAGCTTCCACTCGGATGATATTTAGGAAGTCTTTAAAAACTTGGCAGTTCTCCCAGGCTTTGAGCTAGGTCGTTTGTGAAGTCCTATGTGTGGTAGAGTTGTTGTTATTGTTATTTTGGTGTATGGGATATGGTTGTTTGGACTCTTCAGATTTTCTCTTTATTGTTTTTCTGTTTTTTAAATGGTAAGCTGCTCAGAGTTGTTCTGGAGTCAAGTGGGCTGTAAATCTAATAGGTGATGATAATTAAAATTATTCTTCAACCTACTGGATATTCATCACTTGGAGGAAGATGAAGAGTAATGCACCCTCTTGAAAGGCAGTGGCAAATCTTACTTGACAAAATATGGATCTCAAAAGAATGGAGTGTGTCTGCCTTTGAAAAAACATGATACACAAGACGTATCATCTCCTTTGTTTTCTTTTTAATTTCTTTTACAAAAAATAATTGCCTGTCAATTTTGCTTTGATGGAAATAGTCTGAGGAGTTCATTAAGCAACATATACAATGTTCCTCAACATGAAGCTGAACTTTATAAGATATGATATATATCTGTTGGAGAAATTAAATTAAAAGAAGTATAATATGATTACTCTCTCCATTGCTTCTGCCATGCTATTAGCACACACTCATATATCAAATTCTGTTATTTTTAACTAGACAAGAAAAGAAGCAGAGAATAAAACTATGGTTGAATCACCATCAGAAATGAGATGCTTCTTTATTAAGTTTAAGAAACATTTTTACTCATGGCCGCTTCATATTTATTTAAAACAAACATTTCATTTGCTGTGTTTGGTTTCTGTGTGATACAAGGACCAAGGTCTCCTCAATAGCATTTAAGATATAGGTAGTCCTCGAATTACGACATGACAATGGATCTCTCTGGGGATACTTATGACTCGGTTCTGACATTCTGATGGTCACGTGACTGCATTTCAGGAGCTTGGCACCTTGCCACATTTACAGCCATTTGAAGCATCTCACAGTCAAATGATCACCTTTTAGGATGTTTTTGCCAAAGACTGGCATTTACTTCCGATTTTCTGTAAAATGGCCCATAGTGAACCATTAATTCAATTAACAATCACAGCATTCATTTAACAACCGCCACAGAAAAGTTTGTAAAATTGGGTAAGTCATGTGGCTGATCTGCTTTACTATTGACACAATTTACAGCCATGATGGACAGGGACCATTATGGTCATATGTCAAAGACTACTTGTGGTCAGCATAATTATTTTTGAAAAGAACTTTATGGAGAAGGGTGTAAAAATTGCCAAACTGAGCATAATTTAACTAAGAGAAAAGTAGTTTGTACTTCTGAAACTAAATTGCATGCCTGTGTTAGGCATAATATCCACAGTGTTTGGGATCTACAACACATTTTAAGTAAAAAAAAATACATGAAATTAATAGTAAAATCAACATTTTCATATCTTCTCCTAAAAATAAATATATTTAAGATATTATTCCTATGTGCATATATGTCTGTGTGTACATACCGCAGATAGAATGTGGATTTTTATTCCCTGTAATGTATTAAAATAATGACGTCCAGAGAAAACCTTATAACCCTCAGCATCCAGATGATCACTACAATGACAAACTACAAAGATGATTGTGCTTAGGACCTCCAAGAGTCCTAATGCGCTCCTGGTAGATTATTTATGGTAGTTTTTCATGTGTTCAGATGGATCTAAATTGTTTACTGAGAAATTAAATTTAGAATCCTTACAAATTATGTACAGCAAGCTGCCTAGCATGCTCATTAAGCCATAATAAGAACTACTGTAATATTTTTTACTGCAAGTTCTAAATGCAGTGTGGAAAGGGAAATCATGCTGCATTTATTACCCAGGGATATAGCTGGAAAAAAAATCTGATAAATGAAGATCTGATAAACATTCAACTGTAATCCATGCTTACATAAACGTTTAAAGTATTTAAGTTTGCACACCCAACTCATAATAGGAATGCAATAGCTATTTATTTATTAAACAAATTTATACGACCACCCTTCTCACACACACTGACTCTGGGCAACTTGCCAAATTAAAAAACCACAGTACAGAACTCCACAAACCTCTACCCCAGTGGTGGCTAACCTTTTCGGCACTGAGTGCCGAAATGGGAGCGCATGTGCCAGAAACCAGAAGAGGAGCTCCCTGACGCATGCATGCGGGAGTGCCGGAAACCAGAAGCTTAGCTTCCTGGCACACGCATGCGTGCTGGCCACCTAATCTTCCAGTTTCTAACGTGCATGTGTGCGCGAAGACCAGATGGCCAGCACACGCAGGCACTCTGGGGAACTGCTCTTCCGATTTCCAGCGCTCCCGTGCACGCAAAGACCAGCTGGCTGACATGCATTCATGCGCCGGAACCCGGAAGAGCAACGGGTGACAGCTGGAATGCTCGGAGAGATGGCTCTGTGTGCCACTTCTGGCATGCGTGGCATAGGTTCGCCATCACAGCTCTACCCTCTTCCCCAAAATACAATTAAACCAGTCACTTGATCAGTTTCCCATCAACCTGGATTCCCCCAGACCACTGGCAAACCATATCTTCAGGGCCTTTTGGAAAAGTGTTAAGTGGAGGCTAATCTTATCTCCAAGAGGATGATATTCCATAGGGAAGGAGTCACCATTGATGAGACCCTTTTTCTTGATTCTGCTAGATGTACTGTACTTCTCTAATAGATGGGACTTCAACATACCCTGCCTTCCTTCTATAGTAGGCTGGATAGATGTAAGTGGGGAGGGGCAGACCTTCAAATAACCAGGGCACAAATCATGTAGGGCTTTAAAGTAATAACAAGCACCTTGAATTGGACTCAGAAACAAATCAGCAGCCAATACAACTGCTGCAAAAGAGGAGAGACATGCACAAAACTATGTGGCCCATTGCATTTTGAACCAGCTGAAGTTTCTGAATACTCTTCAAGGCCATTCCATATAGAACACATTACAATAGTCCAAACAGGAGTTGATTGGGACACAGGGACTGTGACAAGGGCATATTGATCCAGGAATGGGCCTAAGCCATGAAAGGGTCCAAATAATCTGCTTCATCCAGAATCCTCTGGAGCTGCAATGTGACCATCTTCTCAGCAACCTTCCCCAGCAAGGCAAAGCTGGAGACAGGATGAAAATTGTCCATCAGGATAGAACTAGCAATGGCTTAAGAAGAGGGTGAACAATGGCCTTCTTGAAGGGCTGTGGCACCACTCCCTCCAGAGGTGCTATTCAGCCAGTTCCAACAGGTTCCGGAGAACCAGTAGCGATAATTCGGAGAACTGGCAAATACCACCTCTGATTGGCTGACCTCGGCAAATACCACCTCTGATTGGTTGACTGCATAACCACACCCACCAAGCCACGCCCACAGAACCAGTAGTAAAAAAAATTGAATCCCACCACTGACTCCCTCATCCAAAGATGAAGTGATCATCGCCAGAACCCACCCACTTGTCACTATCCAGGAGGCTATTTCCACCCAGGGAGGACATATATCTAAACCCCGGTGGCTCAGGTCCCATTCATTAGGATCATGTTCACTTCCTGAGGAGCAACAGCGTCAAATCATTCCCAGATAACTGGGCAATACCTCAAGGATCTCCTCTTGACCAGGATCCATGCAAATGTCTGAAAACAAATCCAAGTTTAAGTCAGCAAATTCCTCAGTACATCCCTGCAGATACAGTCCTCTGAGTCCTCCGTACCAGGAGGAATCGAATCACCTTCAAGAAGGCCACTGTGTGATTATTTGCAGATGCAATTAGTGTGGAGAAGTATTTCTGCTTCACTGCGACAAGATAGTCTTTAATAAAAGCATTTACCCGTATTCAATCAAGTTAATACTTTGTCTTCTACCAGCAGCACTCTAGATGTCTCTTGTCTCATTTAATCCCTCTCAGTTTCCTCTTGTATCATGGAGCATGACAAGGTCTACGGGTCAGGAGAGATCATGGGCTCAATCCTATCTAAAGCCTCATTCATCCGAAGTCTTAGCAGAACTGTGTAGCAGATCTTCAGTTATAGTCCCTTTCTCCCTCTGAAACCCATCAGGGTCCATCAGTTGCCCAGGGTGGACCGATCTAATAATTAAAATAAATTACACAGATTTAATCATTGCCATTTATTTAAATAATTAATAGGTTAAAAATTGCTTTACTTGATTTTCACTGTAGGATCGAATAATCAGAAGGACATTCTGTAACCAAGTTACAATTTCTAAGGATATCATTTTCTATGTTGTTGAATTATGGAGAAGGATCTTGGCAGAAGAACTTCAAAGTACAAGCAAATTAATATGAAATGAATTTGTTCCTTCAGGTCTCTCACTTCCAAGATATTTAGAGGTTTAAAGATAAAAGGATCTTGAATTTGATCCAGAAGTGAACTGACACAAGTGAAGACTTTGATATAAATGTACCAAGTCAACATTTTGTACCCTCTAAAACGTTTGAGCAATTTTCAGTGGCAGTCCAATGTCTAAACATTACTGTAAATCAACTGGATTACTAATGTTGTTCCATTTGGTTCTGATGTTGCTAACTGTTATTAACCACTACAACCTGAATTAGCATTCAAATGTCATAAATAAACAAACTAGCACAGTCTGTTGTATGCATGCCCTGATATATGTTAGGTAGCTATAAAGATTAAAAATATATAGATAATAATGTCCTCATGGTGCTTTTTCAGGAGACAACTGGACTTTCTTGTTTTTTATGAGCGTGGTGGTGCAGTGGTTAGAATGCAGTACTGCAGACTACTTCTGCTGACTGCCGGCTGCCTTCAATTTAGCAGTTCATATTTCACCAGGCTTAAGGTTGACTCAGCCTTCCATCCTTTCGAGGTGAGTAAAATGGGGACCCAAATTGTTGGGGGCAATATACTGACTCTGTAAAGCGCTTAGAGAGGGCTGTAAAGCCATGTAAAGCCCTGTAAAGCAGTATATAAGTCTAAATGCTATTGGTATTGCTTGTTTTTTCTTTGAAGATGTTTTTTCTTCTCATCTAAGATGCTTCTTCAGTTCTGAAGCTTCTTGGATGAGAAGCAAAACGTCTTCAAAGAAAAAACAAGGAAGTCCAGTATCCTCCTGAAGAAGCATATTTGGGACCACCACAACTTGGATGACTGAGAATCTCTATAGACTTACAGATATATAATGTAAAATTCTTAGTTCAAAACTTTGTTCCACTATGAATTCACTTTTACTTTTTTACAGTCTCCTTTTTTTCCCTTTCTTTCTGCAGGAAACATCACCATGGAAGATTAGTCAGAAGCCTCTTTTCTTTCTTTGCATCACATGATGTGTCATGCAAAATTAGAAATGTTGATCTCATAACTTTAATGCATGATTAATTAGGTAAGCATAATGGAAGGCACTCACACGGTCCTCCAGTTGCATAGACCCATTATGGAACTTTGCTATGTCAGTTTCTATCTTCCGAGGGGCAAAATCACAGGATTCACATACAAGGGCTGTGTAACTCTGGATAAATCCAGTAAATGTTTTCATAACTGCTATCAAGTGAAAGAAGACTCAGAAGTGGTTGGATCACAAGGGCAGAGCTGTGAACATATTGGTGAAATCTTCTTTAAACAAACAACTACTGAGAATATTCTCACTGAGTTGTACAAGCTAAATGCTGAAAAAGATAGAATCTTGAGAACTCTGCTCAGTTCAAGCCACATACTTGGAGTTAAAATGGGAAACGAGGATGGAAAACTACAAGACGTTTCAGAACATTTGAAATATAAAGAGGAGAAGTCGGATTTCAAGGATCAGTCAGACTCTTTTTCTGGATCCGCACCAAAGTCTAGTCTGAAAAACAAAAAAAGAAGAAAATCTAGCAAACGAAGAGAGAGCATTGAAGAATTCATAAACAAGAATATCAAAAGGAAGATATCTGCAACTTTGGAGCCTCCAGCATTACACTACAAGGGAGCTTTATCAGGAAAAGACAGATATCATTCTGATAATTCCTCCAGATTTTTCATGTGTTCTGATGAGGGAAAGGTGGAATACAAAAGTGAATTATCAGATGTGAATACAACTCCAGAACTATCAAAGAGAAAACAGTGTTTACTTGAGGACAGTCAGGTATTGGAATCCGATTCAGATCTTTCTGTTTCTTTCTCTGAATATGACAATATTGTTTTGGGGCACTGTTTTGCACATTCCAGCCATAGTCTGCTAGATGAGATAGAAGGTACCTTTAAAGTGATTCAGCAGAGCAGCCCTTTGCTGAATACTTTTCAAGAAAAGTTAGCATTTGAAGAGAGGTGTGATTATAGCCATATTGCAGGGATCTGCCAGGGTGCATCTGAAATTGGAGAGCTGTTAAAAAGACAAGACATGAAAGATGCTGCAGGATACGGTCAGGTGTCTTATGCCACCAGTGAAGAAAGCAAAGCGTCAACTGGTTTAGGTGCTACCAGTGAGAAAGGTCATGAAGGAGTTCCTCAACTATCTAAAGCAGAACAAGATTATTCTTCTGAGGAAACATGTAGCCCAGTGAAAGCAGTCAATAAAACCTTGCAGAAAGTTTTACAGATTGACAGATTAGACGAATCAGCCGAATGGAATATGTTACAGTGTGCTACAAGTCCATCCAGTTTCTCACGTGAAAAAAGAACTGCACTGCCCCAGAAGAAGAAGAATCACTTGACCTTACACTTGCAGACACCACCTGAGATTTGTCAGCAGAGAACTAACAATAAGCAGGAGGAGAAAAAACCACCCTCTCCATCTTTAGTAGCTATTAGCAATGTTTTTAATCGGTCATATCCTTCATCCAATACACATACACAAATGTCTCCCCTGCCTTCTCCTTTATCCTCAAGTCCGCCAAATCTGAAGCTGCACCACCGGATACTTCCACTGACTGCTCTTGATGTTGAAAATGAATCTGTTGGCCATTGTGCTTCGAGACATTCTTCTTCAGATTTGTCACTGTGCAGTGACTTGGAAGCACAGAGGCATCTCAAGGTTTCTGAAAGTGGAGATCCCAGCCTTTCTACAAGACAGCAAGGACTATGTGGAGATACCAGTAAGGATAACTCTGAAAGAAGCAGTCCTCAGGAAAAAATCAGTGTTCAATCTCAGCATCAACTGCTTTCAGGTTAGTCCAATTTTACTATGGCTATAATACCAAGATGAAGCACATCTGCTCAGAACCTTTTTAGCATATTCTCCCAGATTAATTACTGGAGATGGGCAATTAAAAAACAAAAGTGCTTCCTTGATAATATAAGTGACATTCAGCTTATTTAAACTGTTGTAATTCTCTTTTTTTCCACATTTACTCAGTGAATTTTTCATTTGGGCTGCTATTTCATTTATGTATTTATTTATTTTGTATCCACAACTTCTCTTCAGGTGTTGCAAAGATGTTGTTTGGGTATATATATATTGATTTGAAATGAATCCCCAACCAATTCTCAGCTCTACTTAAAATCAGTGCTGTTGATCATATAGTGCAGTGCTTAGGCAGAAGTAGAGGATAGAAGTTGTGCAAATAAAAGTTTTGTTATCCAGTAGTAGCACTTTGAATTGTTTGTACATCATCTTTTCTCAACCTAACAGGTTCCAGATGGGTTGCTACTATATGTTGGTCAGGAGTTCTCAGACTTTTATTTCTTTAGCCATTCATTTGCTTATTTATTCATTCTATTTATATCCTGCCTTTCTGCTCCGGCATATATTTGCTATCTGAAACTATGTTAAAGCACTAGAAATTGTAAGTAATTATCTGAGCCTTTTAATTTAAAATGAGTGTTATGGATATGTGTGCATTTCAGGAGAAGTTCCATTCTAATCAAGGAGGCAAGGGCATGAAAAAAGGGAAAGCTTTGATCTTGCAGAGCTTGACACATGTATACACAAACACACCAGGTGGATGCGACTGAATGAGAGAATTGGCAGAAGAGCGATTGGCTGCTTGACATTGGGCTATGTTGGCCATTGTCAAAATCAATCTCTTTATAACCTTCACAAACTTGTCCTAGGTCTTTTCCTGAATATGATTAGCTTCCCAATTTTGCACTTGTGGTATGCTTTTTTATTTTTTTTTCAACTTGTTTTTCTATAGATTGCAATCAACACATGCAGAGTCGTAAAATAACGTGAACTATCACTGTAAGAGCTAACATTAACAGGGCCATCTTGCCTGTTAGTCAGCTTCTTCCTCTTTTTGCTGTCCTGTCTGGTGTCTTGTACCATTGCCTGCTTGCTTGTGTACCCATTTAACCTTTACTGTTTGGGGGATGAGCTTTGAGCCTCCTCTTCTTCTATCTCCTGCCTAGGTGTCATCTGCATTTTCTTTAGATTTAATGCCTAGACCTCAGTGCTGATCATTGTTACATGCGGCTTATGATCACTCATTCATGTACTTACAACCAGATGAGGCATGCGGATCTTGCAAACCCAACCCCTTTCTATCTGGATTTTCCAGATAGGCGCAGCTAAATCATATATGTTCCTGGTCAACAGCAATTAGGAACTCACACAAATCACTTTCCACCAACAATGCAATACACAGAGACCCAAGAAATTCCAAGTAGCAACAAAACTAATGACAAAGTACATGTGCTCTCTCTCACACACATACATACAGAGAACATCATCCCCAGTTACCCACCTCCTTCTCAAATAGCTACTAGACACTAGCTAGAAGGATGGAAGCTGGCAAGCCTAGATCCAGGACAACTGAAGAGAGGGCTAGTATCAAGACCCATTTTATCTCCAAAATTCCTTGCTTTGTTGATTTACAAGCCTGGTAGCTGACAGTGGGATTGGGTGGTGGGTTCTGTGTTCTCAGACCTAGCCTTCATTGTCTGCTTCAGGTGACCTCTCTCCTTTGATTCCTTAACAACTTTTCTTATCTACCTCCTCAAAGGGATCTCTTCAACAAGAGACCTGGTTTTTCTCCTCTCAGCTTACATGCCTGCTTCGTTTTAGATTTTGATAGCTTCATCCTAGTCTTATATAACCATGTATAAAAGTTCCATGTCTGGTCTCTGAAGCACTCACTGCTTTTATAGTTTTATTAATTAAGTGGATGGTGTTTTACAGAGGAATCTTTCATAAAATAGTGGAAATTAATTTGACAGGAAAAGGAGCTATTTGAATGAGCGTGGAGGAAATGCTACTCTGCTACTGAAGCTGGGCTCTGTTGCCTGCCACCCTGCCTTGGTCCAGCTAGCATTTCACTCCTTTTGTTGTAGCTAGCATGTGAAACTGGATCTTTGATCTCCAAAGAAACAAGCTTAATCAAATGAAGTTAGTCAGAAAGTCTTGTGATAAGTCCCTATGTGATAGTCTTTGCATAATGAGTTTATAAAACAAAAAAGACCTTTTGTTGGCTCTGTGGAAAGCAGACAGCTGATATGATGTCGGTTGATGTGTTCTGAACAAATCCTATGAGACAAGGTCTCCAGTTTTAGTTTTCAACAAAATATCCTTAAGCAACAGTTGGCATTTTTTCCCCTATATAAAAATGCCTTTCTGATAAAAGCCAATTATGGAAAAGAACAAAGGGAGTGAAGCTTGAGTGAAACCCAAACCTAAAATTTTTCACATAATCACTAAAGAAGTTTATAAATGTCCTTTTCGCATTGTTTAAATGTATGAAACGTACTTTCGAGGATTGAGTATATTAATAAAAAAAAAGTGTAAGAGAGCCAGTTTGCTCTAGTAATTAAGGTACCATGCTAGAAAATGGGAGACTCTGAGTTCTAGTGCCACCTTTGCCATGAAAGCCAGCTGGGTAAATTTGGGCCAGTCACTCTCTCTCAGTTCAACCCACCTCACAGGGTTGTTGTGGGGGAAATAAGAGGAGGAAAATGTGTTGGATATGTTCGCCACTTTGAGTTATTTGTCCAAATAATAAAGGTTGTCAAGGTTCCAAGTAATGTGTCCCCAGAATAAAAGTCCAAGGCATCCAGCTTTCTTCAAAGTCTGTTTATTAGGAACATATCAAATTGGCAAGGTCCTGGTGCAATTCCGACTCTGGCCAACCCTCAAAATTACACCCAATAAAAAGCAAAAGTTTGACACTTCCCCCCATAGTCACAATCTCCAATCAGTTCACAATCCATCAGTCCAATGACTCCAAACTCCACCTTCCTCCAGCTGCAGGCACCATCTCATTCCCATGGGAAGGAATGCCACCTAGCCATAACATTCCCCCCTTATCTCTACAACCCCCTTTCCTGCTGCTAGAATGTGGAGAACCTGAAACACCGTTAAATTCCTTTGAAGAAAACCTAAAGAAAGCTAAGAAAAGAATAGACAGAAAAGAATAGACAAAGGCTGCAATAAAATATGGCTACACATATGTCAGCTTCAGGGTTGACAAAGGTGGGATAGAAATAAATAAATAAAATGTCATATAATTAATAAAATAGAACCTAAATTGACCTAAATTAATTCTCAATTAATGATGATACTACCTTAAACTAACTAAACTAAATTTCTGACACATTCTAAAACCATGAGTTCATTCAAAAAGGCAATGAAAGGAGTTTTCACTTATTAAAAACAGTAATTTGTCTCCTTTCTAAAGTTTAAGGAAGCTTAAATATACAAAACACATGGAAACAGACTTTAAAAAAAGATCCTGAGAAACAACTACATGTAATAAGTGTTTTGTTGAACACTCCAAGAATTCAAATATTATTATTATTTATTTATTTATTTATTTGTTTGTTTGTTTGTTTATTTGTTTAT
>JANHJO010004998.1:9956-22114 GCA_032468235.1 Pseudoxyrhopus heterurus | reverse complement strand
CAGCCACCTCATTCTCTGTCGTCCCCTTCTTCTTTTGCCCTCAATCGCTCCCAGCATTAGGCTCTTCTCCAGTGAGTTATTAATTTTACTCACCCTCATTTAATTTAGCCTTGTGATGGAACTTTGGACAAAAAAAAATCTTTCAGATGGCACAGTCCAAATGTTTAAAGATTTCTATGACACTAATAATCATTTTTACTTTATTTATCAATGTCAACAGCAGATATTGCTTGCATTTATCAACTAAACATATATATGTAAAATCTGAATAGATGGAAAGAACTGTGACCTATTTAGCCAAAGCAAAGCAAATCTCATTACCCAGTCTACAAATATTCCACTTAAGATGTTACATCACTGCTTTTAATTTCAAAAGCATAATAATTAGACTATAATTATATACATTTTGAATAGTAGGATGTTCATCAAGGTGAGCAGGCAATGACTGTGCTCAAAAAAGGGAATTTGGGAAGGTGTAAAGGAATGGCCATGAAAGAAGGAGGTAGAGGCAATGATTGGACTTAGAAACTAATTTGAGAAAATGTCGCAGACATACCTTTTCTAATTCACACAAAAATAAAGGTAAGAAAGGAAACACATTCCAGCTTCAGGCTTCTATGGCTGTTATGATAAAAGTAGTTGTCCTCTTTAGGGCATTCGTTTCTTAGCTGGGTCTGCCTTATAGTGTTGACAAAAAGGCTCTTTCTTTCTACAGAGTTGGAGGTTTCTCTCTTCATGTAAGGAAACTGTGCCCCTCTCCATTCTCAAGTATGCTATGTCTCATAAACAGATACTGAAGAGGGAAGGAATGAAGGGATTTAATGGAATAGACAAAACATATAGAACTGTATTTTAAAAACTTGCTGAATTTCCAGGGTTTTTGCAGCCATCAAAAGCTGTGGGTGAAGTTCCTCAAGCAGCCATGTCACTAATTTCTAATGCAATCAAATGTATGGATTATTATATGAAAAAAATCATATGAGCTTCTATTAATTACTCTTATTTCCATTTAAACTAAATTAATATTTCTTTTTGCTTTGGCCTTGTCTGGTTTTTGTAAGGTGGCCCATGGCATTCAATTCAAAAGCCAATGCATACTTCATCCAATGTAATTCATCCAATAAATTTTATATTTTAGAAAATAAAATATTGATAAATGTTAAGCAAGTAAGCTGAAAACCGGCTGAAAATAAGATCGATCACAAGCCCTAAACTGCAGAGGTATTCAGAAATCAAATAATTGTGTGTATAAAGTATATGTGCAAACACCCATGTATACATATGTATAGTGAAAGACAGCGGAAATACATATTTTCAAATGTCCTGTTCTCTCAGAGTTAATGAATATTCTCTCTGTTTACTTTGCCCTCCCATATAACTTCTAATCCGTGGGTGTGGTGAAACTGCCTGATTAGTACCTGTTTGTGGGCCACAGAAATATTTGTGCAGAGTTTAAAACACAGTAATATGAAACCAGTCCTCGCTGCAAGCTACATTCCAGACTAAACCTGTATCAAAAGCGAAAGAGTGTTTTCTTCTTATTATTATTCAGCTTCAAGGGCAGTACAGTCAGTTAACTGCCACTTTTCAATATTTGGAGACAAGGCCTATTTTAGCAAAGAACTTCAAATAAATTCCAATCCATCAAGATTTTCCACATTTCTGAAACGTAGCCGCTCTGAAGATTCTGCTAAAGCAGCTTTTGACCACAGTGGGGATCTTTCTGAAATTTTCTGCTGACAGATTTTTGTGACTCCTGCGCCGGCATAAGGAAATAGCAAACTGCAAGTACTAGTTGTTCAGTATTAACCTTTAACTCTATTTTCTAGAAAGTAAAAAGCTTTGGAATTCCCCGAACAGTAGGAATTAATGCAACTGTGCCTCGTGCTTTTCAGTCGATTAGTTTGCAGATTTGCCTTGACAAAAAAAAGGTCTTTTGTCTAAAAAGTAAGTTGTGTTGCTGCTGAGAAAACGTGGCATGCAAAATGAGTGAAATCTTCCTATTTCTTCTGTACTAAACTTGTAAACGTTGGCAGGAATTTGCATTTTGTACCACTATGTTGTAGGAAAAACGGTATATGATTTGGAGAAGCAGCTTCCCTCCATAATGATTCAATTTACTTACTGAATGAAAAAAACATTTCTTGGAAGTAATTATATAGAAATAAATAGTTCTTGTTCCAGGACTATATGTTTGTTTTGATTTGCCCAACATGGAAAAAAATTGTGATTGCAGTAAGCTGTCTAATCCAGGGAAGGAGAAAGAGACTGAAGCAAGCCATACTTTCTTAACTAAATTTTCTATGAAAGCACTGTTTGGATTTACAGATAAATTAGAACCAGGAGCTTCAAAACAGCAAGTGGTTTTAAAGGGGCTTCCAAATGTCAATGGGGATATTGATAGCCATGTGGACAAAGAGGATGAGAAGAACAGAGTAAATGAAGAAGCTGATCTAAATACAGCTGATCTGCTTCCAGAAACAGTGCATGAGGAAAGTAATGTTCAAGCTGTTCCAGAAGCTGACACAAGAGACATTTTTGTTTTGGAGACCGTCTCAGGAATGGATGACCGGGCTTCAAATGACCCTGCAGAAACCATTACTGGTGCTTCAAATGTGGACAGAATTTATGCTGGAAACTTTGCTGACTCTGAAGATAATGACAGCTTAGATAATACCTCAATAGACTATGCTTTTGTCTCAGATGATCATCAGGCTGATGTTTATGGCACAAGAGACTTGGAAACACAGCAAAGGGAGCAGAAGGAGCCGTCCCTCTCCAATTCCTATTCTAGCCACTCTCCTTTGTGTGAATTCAGCAAACAAGATTATAAGGATTCCATTCTTGTTCAGGGTACTTTGGCTCATACAACAAGTGACACAGAATTAGACAACGAGGCTATAGATCTAGATGCGCATGGAAATGTAACAAACTACCCTGTGTTAGATTGTGCTGTATCATTGGAGGATAATGATCAAAATAAAGAAGACACAGAACTATATACAGAAATGGGTAGTACTATAGCAGGGGATAACACAGAATCAATTCTACCAAGTTGCAAATGGCCTTCAAAAGAAATGGGGGATATAATGCCAGAAATATGTTCAAATTCAAAGGATAGAACACCAATCAAGGAAAATATTAGTTCAATTGCTACAGCAAAGGATATTCAGGAAGCTGAAGAAAAGCAGAGATCTCTTTCAAGTAACTGCAGCGCTGATTCTCCTACAAAACCAGCTTCAAGTGAAAAGTCCTTTCAGCTCCCAGCCTTCTTTAGTGGATTACGTGTTCGAAAGAAAGGGTTGTCTGCAGATTTGGAGGAAACTGTCACCGAAATCAAACAGAAAGACAGTGATCTAGCTATGCTCAAACTAAGACAGCCTGTTAAGAAATCGAATCTTGCACCTGAACCGATAACCAAGAAGAAGATATCAGAGCCAAAAGGTTCTCCTACCTTTCTAGAACAGCTTTCTCAGTTGTTAGGGCCTAAAGCTGAGGAGAAAGATATTGATGAAGTAGTACTAGCATCTGGAGAAATCCAAGAAAGGAAATCTTATGTGAGGACGGATCCATGCGAAGAACTGAAACCAAGTCCTGCAGAATCTGCACTGGATGCATTTAAAGCTTTATTTACACGTCCTGCCAAAAAAGAAACAACTGCTGACACTTCCGAATTAGAAGCAATAAAACACAAAATGAAACATGAAAAGGAATCTTTGATGGCAATATTTGAGAGGTCTAAATCAAAATCCGGTGATGCAGCCACAGAAACAAAACCAGTAGGTTGATTGATTCTCTTGTGTGGTATGTCTAGAATATAGTTGCAAAAGCCTGGAGTTTTTGATAGTTTTAAAATAATGGTAGTAATTTATGATGCAAAAAATGTACCACCAAACTGAGGCTGCCCCCCCCCCATTTTATTTTTCTCAGCATAATACTAGATTATCTTGATAAAAGTTGTGCATAAAACAATATTGTATACAATAGCAATGTACTGTACATTATACAAATATAGATTATCATACGTTAATAGGTAAAATCTTGTATGCATGAATTGTTAGATTATATTTCATTGAGAGAGAGAGAGAACTGACAATTGAGAGGCTTATTTGCCTATAATTTATAGATTTGTGACTTACTCATTATTTTAATTTGTTTTTTAAAAAAATGATTAGTCAGCGTATTGGTAGGCAAATACTCATTGTAAAAACATTTAAAAATAATTTGTTTATATCTAATACATTAACATTTTGCTTTCGTCCATGAGATTTAAACCAGGATCATAATATATACTTTTATCTTTAAAATATAAATTACCACTATCTGTAGGGTAATGTAAATTGATGATTATTATCCTACTCAAATTCACACCATGAATATTAAGAACCTGTTACTGGACATCCACCTAGTTTGACACTGTCAATTTAATCTAGTGCCGTTGTGCATTGTCTATCATTTTCTATAGTTGGTAATTCCATGCTTGAAATGCATACAAAGATAACATGCTTACATGGCGTGTTAAGCTACAGTGATAGCTTATACAAAAAGGGACAAATGCAGAACATGATTCACTACTAAAAAAAAATAATGTGATTAAATTCCATCTGAACCACATAAAAGTCCACATATACTGTATGTGCAAGCTTTCATACTTCTCCTCTTCAGGTTGAAAGTACTGCAAAATAAAAATAGGGAAAGAAGAAAAAAAAGTGTATGTACAATAATTTATAAAGTTAATATTGAATATTGTAACACATTTTTTTGTTTGTGTGGTTTTGTTTTGTTTTATCAGGCTGATGTAATTCCTTCAGAACAGGATGACAAGACTCCAGGAAGACTCCAGACTGTCTGGCCCCCACTCAAAGCAAAGGATGAAGAAGAGAAAATAGGCTTAAAATATACAGAAGCAGGTAATTGAAAGCAGGGATACCTAGAATTAGTAATGATAGATTTCTTGCATGAATGTTTACACAATGTGCTTGAAAACAAAAGTTATTGTATCATTTCCGGGCTACAATTTCAAAGGTTGACATAAGTAAATGATTTTGAGGTCAAATAGTTCTGTTCATTATTACAATGCTTATCCCATGATAAGTTCCTCTTTCAAATAAATTTGTAGCCAATAAATACAGTACAGCTATATTAACCCATTGAGAAATTCTCTACAATCTGATTTTAAAGTATTAACATGATGTTTTGAATACAGTTAGATTTCAGTTCACCAATTGTGTTTTAAAATGTTTGTTTTCCAAGAAATGCAGCGTCGTACTTTGCAGCAACAGTCAGACAATCAAATTGCCCTATTCTGTTTTCTTACTAAAGAACTATTTTTAAAAGTGCAATAGTTGGTAATTTATGAAGTAATGCAACTCAAGAAATAGTATATTTGCAATACCTTAATTATTGCCATTGACATGCATTTTGTATATTTTTTGTAAGAATTACAAGGCTCAGATTAAAATACATAAACATTTGCTAGAAAATTAATAGAAATAAGCAAAATGGTTCAAAATGTTAAACACCATACATACAAAGATATACTCTTTAAAATCTTCATTTTTTTCTGTGTTGATCCTTTTTATTAGTTTATAATATAAAATATAAAAATACAAAAGCAAATAATAGGAGAAGGAGAAATGAAGGAGGGGGGGAAGAAAAGACATTGACTTCCAACTCCCTTTGGTGCAGTAGAACAAGATAGTAACCTCAACTTTTTACTTTTACATAATAGTATAAACTATCCATTTCTATAAGAACAAGTCTATCTAATTGGTAAAGCCCAAAATCAAAAGTTTCATTTTTTTTCCATCTCAAGCACAAAATCCAGAAGCGGTTTCCAAGTAGAAACAAAAGTAATTGTGAGTTTTTCTTTTATCAAAACAGTCAATTTAGCCATCACAGATAACTCCATCAACTTTTGCAGCTATTTGTTCATTGTGGGAATCAAAGTGTCCTTCCATTTTTGTGTATAAAATAATCTTGCTGCTGTCAACATATATAACATCAAAGTTCCAAAAAAAAATCAAGTCTTTTTCCATTAAACCCCCAAAAGAAAAGTTTCTCTTTTATCTTTATATTCACTTTAATATTCTAATATTCTGTATTAGAATACGAATTTCTTTGCTTTATCACATGTCCACCATAAATGATAAAAAGTCCCTTCTTTACTTTTACACTTCCAACATTCATTTGAAATACCTTTGTACATTCTTGATAACATGTCTGGTGTTAAATACCAACTATACATCATCTTATAAATTTTTTCTTTTAAATTGTAATTTAGTGTAAATTTTAAACCTTTCTTCCACATATTCTCCCATTGTTCAGGCATTACATTAAATCTAAAGTTCCTTGTCCACTGAATCAAATGGTTTATATATTCACTTTACAAATTCAAATTTAATAATATTTTATTTATTTATTTATTTATTTTTCATATTTGTATGCCGCCCAACTCCCTAGGGACTCTTTTTATACATCTTAGTAATATGTTCATCACTACCACACAGTAGGATTTCCAATTCATTTTTAACAAAGTCAAACTCATAACTCTTTTTTGTCTAATGTAAATCTTTCTTTCAATTATAAATACGTAAACCAATATATAAACATGTCCTTCTGATTCTAGCTCTTCTTTACATTTGAGGATAGAGATCACCAAAATTAAAATATATTATTTTACCATAAGTCTACTCTGGGTTGTCTTTAGGTTGTATAAATCTTTTGCTTTTTAATATTCTAAAAAAATAGAAATAGTGAAAACTGACTAAATTATAAAATTACTTTGTGAATAAAGTACTAAAATGTTAACATCCCGAATTATTAGACAATTAGGTGAGTGTCTGTGATTGTATTTCTATAGGTGCCTATATGTGTATATTTTCTGTATATATGTTACTGACAATGTGTAAAAAGCTGGCATTGTATAGAATGTCTAGGAAATCTATAGAATGTGTCACATTTTTAGACAAAGAATGAAATGTTTGTTATTTTAATATGCTATATACTTTTCCTAGGCATATTCAGAATTACAAGAACTTTTTAGGCAAAGTATGAAAAGAGAGTCATGAAAAGGGTTAATGTTAAGGTTAACCCTCTTTATTGAAAAGATATATATGAAAATGAAAAAAAGAAATGCAAAATAAAGTGCAGAACTTTCTTACTGAAAAAAAATCAAGAGGAAAAAGACCAGCATTGACCTACTTGTTGCAATAAGGAAGGCTAGAATGGCAATTTAGCAGGAGTATTTTATACTTTGCTGGTTGCCTTTTGGCATTGCATAGAAATATTAAGCATTTCATACTTCGACATCCCTGTTTTCACATTTTATAGAATTCCTAGACATTCTATAAAATGCCTAATTTCACATATTGATGGTAATATATATAAAACATTATCATGGTCAGTGACAAGTGAGATATAATGAAAGACAGAGGAATATAACAGAGAAAGCATTAAAATGTATATTTGCAAGGTTCTAAAATTAGGAGTTAATAGCTTTATGGTATGTCATGTATATATTAGAGTTTTTGAGCAATGCTTCCTAAATGTGATATATATATGATGATACTTTTTAAGCAAATCTTTTTCAAACCATGCACCAAACTATAAGAATCATGATAATTCTACTGAGAATCTCAGAAGGAATCCTTAGCATCCTGGGAAACAGCTTTGGGTTTTTTCCTCCATAACTGTTGGGTTGAGCTAGGAAAAAGAAACATTGTCTCACTCCCTTGGGGAAAAGTTTTGATTACCCGTATATACTCGAGTATAAGCCTACCCGAGTATAAGCCGAGGTCCTAATTTTACCCAGGAAACCTGGGTAAAATTATTGACCCGAGTATAAGTCGATCAGCGCTTATACTCGAGTCGGCTTATACTAATCAGCTGGTTTTCGGGGCTAAATTGATGCCCGCACAGCAGGCATCAATTTAGCCCTGAAAATTAATTGACTTGAGTATAAGCTGAGGGTGGTTTTTTCCAGCCCTTTTTGAGGGCTGAAAAACTAGGCTTATACTCGAGTATATACAGTATATTTATTTCTTTATTTATATGCTGCCCATCTCCCAAATAGGGCAACTCTGGGCCGATTACAGATCATAAAAAGATAAATAGAAAAACAATTAAAAATTTAAAACTACGCAAAAAAACAGAACCAAAGAGAGGGACTGCATGAGGATGAGGTCTTCTTACCTCGTCAACCACATCCAGTGAGTGCCCTCCGCGGCACTCCAAGCCAACCAGCAAAACTAAGTTTTAATATCTTCCTGGAAGGCCGAAAGGATGAGATTAGTTCTCACGTCCAATAGTAGAGTATTCCACAGAGCCAGGGTCATAATAGAAAAGGTTCTCAACCATGCCTCCTAGATTCCTTAGCTAGATGAGGTCCATAGCAGGCCTCTTCTGCTGGCATGAGTGAAGTGGGCTAGTCCCATTGGGGTGAGGTGGCTCCTCAGGTACCCTGGACCAGTTTTCAGTATTTTTAATTAATATGTCAACTGATAGAGGCTGTTTCTTCAGCAGAGATGGGGTTAAAGCAAAAAGAAAATGAACAAACAGCACATGGTTCAAGATGTGATAAAAAGAATGGTTAGCAAATTAGACCCAATTGGCTTTGACCTCTCCCATTCTGTCACTGGGCATCCTAGAATAGCAATAGCGGTAGCATGTAGATTTATATACCGCTTCATAAAGATTTACTGCCTTCTCTAAGCAGCTTACAGAGTCAGTATACCACTCCAAACAGTCTGGGTCCTCATTTTACTGACCTCAGAAAGATGGGAGGCTGAGTCAACCTTGAGCCAGTGAGGATCAAACTCCTGGCAATGAGCTGAGTTAGTTCATTAATATTAAAAGCTTCTTTCTTTTCCTTTTATCCCCCTGACCCTTGCTCAGTTTGATAAGAATGGATAAGAAAAATTAATTAATTGAAATATTGGCCACAAGTATATTCCTATCAAAGTTCCGACTAACGAGCCCGAGAAAATCAGAACTCCAAGGCAGGAATCTTCCTTAAAGAACATCTTTATTGGGTACATCATATCGGCAAGCTTAAATACAAAACCAACTCTAAATATTCCCCAGGGTTTCAGTATAATTAAAATAGTAAACGATCCCCTCCCCAAGTGTCACTGGTCACATTGAGTTAATTGGTGGGCTCCTTAGGCACTCCTCTCCTTCTTCATCCGACATCTGTGGAGATGACCTTGGTTCCCACGAGATAGATCGGTGTTGTGTCTGGCAATGTATTCCAACCTCCCCCCTCTCCATACAGTGTGGCAACTGAGAAGCACAAAAATGGCATCAGCCCTGTTCAGTTCAAAGTTGACAGTTCCTTTATTTCAGAATTATTTCAAGTTTCCTTCTGCTCCTAAAATAGAAACCATACGGTGTGGTTTTTGTTCATACAGGTTTGGTTATAGCCTCCATCAGAAATCCATGTTTGATCAATCTTTGCTCAGGTTATTTTATATTAATCAACACTGTAACTTTTCAAAAACCCAGAGAGTCCGTCAAATTTCAGCAAGCAAGTCATAATCACAACCTCACTTTGGTTTTATTTCCTTTCCCCAGTCTTCCCTAATTCTAATTCTTTTATTTTTCCTCTCAAGGAAGTGATGGCCAGGATGAAGTGATTCAGGACAGAGAAGGGAAAGAAGAGTTTAGAAATTGGATGGAGTCCGGAATTCCTGAGAGGAACAAGTCAATACCTAGGGATAAGAAACCAACATCCAAGTGTGTGCAGAATGAAAATACTCTGGCCCACCAAAATCCCAAAGGAAAACTAAGGACAAAGGGTTTAGGGAAAAGTGTGAAAGGACCAAAAGACCCTTTAAATTTGGATATGCGCAACAAAACCAACGTTAGAGGAGACCAAAATGCGTACAGGGAGAATGAAAACAGTTTGAGCTGGAGAGTCAAAATGGGAGAGAAACCCTATCAATGCACGGAGTGTGGAAAAAGTTTCAGCAAGAGCAGCTCCCTCACCTGCCACAAAAGGATCCACACGGGGGAGAAACCCTATCAATGCATGGAGTGTGGGAAGAGCTTTAGCAAGAGCAATCACCTTCTTTCTCATAAAAGGATCCACACAGGGGAGAAACCCTATCAATGTACTGACTGTGGAAAGAACTTCAGGTGGAGCAGTCAGCTGACTTCCCATCAAAGGATCCATTCAGGGGTGATGCCCTACAAATGCACTGAGTGCGGAAAGGGCTTCTGGGAAAACGGATCCCTTACTTCACACAAGAGAATTCACACAGGGGAGAAACCCTACAAATGCACAGAATGTGGGAAAATATTTCGGAAAAGCAGTTCACTTACTTCTCACCAAAGGATCCACACAGGGGAAAAACCCTACAAATGTACAGACTGCGGGAAGAGCTTCAGTCAAAGCAGCAACCTCATTTCGCATAAAAGGAGCCATTCGGGGGAAAAACCTTATAAATGTATGGAGTGTGGGAAGAGTTTCATGTGGAACAGTCAGCTGACCTCTCATAAAAGCGTCCATACAGGGGAAAAACCCTATAAATGCGCCGACTGTGGGAAGAGCTTCAGCAACAGCAGTCACCTGACTTCCCACAAAAGGATCCACTCGGGGGAGAAACCATATACATGTCTAGAGTGTGGGAAGAACTTCCGTGAAAATGGGTCTCTGACTTCCCACAAAAGGATCCACGTAGAAGAAAAAACATGTCAATGTGTGGAATGTGGGAAAATATTTCAAAGGAAAAGTTCCTTTGTTTCTCATAAATGTACCCGTACCGAAGAGAAACCCTATAAATGTCTGGACTGTGGGAAAATATTCCGAAAAAGCAGTTTCCTTATTTCCCATAAAAGAATCCACACGGGGGAGAAACCATTTAAATGCCTGGAGTGTGGAAAGAGCTTCCGCGAAAATGGATCTTTAACTTCCCATAAAAGAATCCACTCGGGTGAGAAGCCCTATAAATGCATCGAGTGTGGGAAGAGCTTCTGGAGGAGCAGTTCCCTTTGTTCTCACAGAAGAATCCACACGGGGGAAAAGCCCTACAAATGCACTGAGTGTGGAAAAAGCTTCCGTGAGAATGGATCGCTTACGTCCCATAAAAGGATCCACACAGGAGAGAAACCTTACAAATGCCCAGAGTGTGGAAGGAGATTCAATACCAGCAGTAATCTTTCCTCCCATCGGAGGATCCACTCCAAGGAGAAACAGTATAAATGCGTGGAGTGTGGAAAAAGCTTTACTCAGAGTGCTTGCCTTATTTCTCACAAAAGAATCCACAGAGGGCACAAACCGTATAAATGTCTGGAGTGTGGAAAAAGTTTCAGATGGAGCAGTCACCTTACTTCCCATAAAAGGATCCACACGGGGGAGAAGCCATATAAGTGCCGGGAATGTGGGAAAATATTCCGGATAAGCAGTTCCCTAACTTCCCACAAACGGATCCATACTGGGGAGAAACCATATAAATGCAGGGATTGTGGAAAGAGCTTCCGAGAAAATGGATCCCTCACGGTTCATAAAAGAATCCACACAGGGGAGAAACCCTATAAATGCACCAAGTGTGGGAAAAGTTTCCGAAAGAGTAGTAACCTTACTTCCCACATAAGGATCCACTCAGGTGAGAATCTATAATGTATCTAGTATCTGAAAAGATACTAAATTCACGGTATTCCTTCTATGTATGTTTGAACCATGAAACTCCATTGATCCTGAGTGTCTATGGAAATTCTCAGTCATCCAGGTCATCCAAAGGCAACTGGACATCCTTTGTTTTTCCATGAAGACGTTTCGCTTTTCATCCAAGAATCTTCATCAGTTCAGAACTGATAAAGCTTCTTGGATGAGAAGCAAAATGTCTTCAAGAAAGAACAAAGTCCAGTTGTCTTTTGAAAGAAAGCACCTTTGGCATTGACCTTGAGTGCTGAATTTTATCTACCTTAATCCCTTCCTAAAGTTTGATCAATTTTTCCTTTGTCTATTGTGTTTTTGCTTTTTTTTAAACCATTTCTTTTGTTACTACTCATTTTTAATCCAGCCTCTGTGCTGGGAAAAGGAGAAAATCTCCCTACGTTGATGATAATTCACCATATTATAAAAAAAGATGTTGAGACTCTAGAAAAAGTGCAGAGAAGAGCAACCAGGATGATTAGGGGACTGGAGGCTAAAACAT
>JANHJO010004997.1:63351-75144 GCA_032468235.1 Pseudoxyrhopus heterurus | reverse complement strand
TCTCTCTCTCTCTCTCTCTCTCTCTCTCTCTCTCTCTCTCTCTCTCTCTCTCTCTCTCTCTCTCTCTCTCTCAAAAAGAAAGATAGAAAATACACATAATAACAAATGCATTCAGAGCCAGAATTGGCAAAATAGCAAAAGGTAACACTTGTCACCTCTGCAAAAAAAGCTAAAGTAACAGTGGACCATCTGCTTAGATGCTAGAAGAAAACTGCACAGAATAACTACAGGCAACATAACAAAGTAACAACAATGTTGCATTGGAAGACCTGCAAGAAATACCATTTGTTAGCAAGCAAGAACTGGTGGGACTATAAAATAGATAAAGTAATAGAAAACGAAGAAGCTGAATTGCTCTGGGACTTTAGAATTCAAGCAGGCAGGCTCCTGCCACATAAACCCCCAGGCTTAACAACTGTCACCAAGAAAAGAAAAATGGATATTGGATATGGCAATACCATACACAGAAGAATAGAAGAAAAAGAATTGGAAAAGATAATACAAAGACCTGCAAATAGAAATAGAATGACTATGGCAAAAGAAAGAATAGATAGTATCAATAGTAATACATAGCATGGATACAATCCCAAAAGAATTGGAACACCACTTGAATACCGTTGGCATTGACAAAAAAACACCATCAGTCAATTGCAAAAGACAGCTTTGTTTAGAACAGCTTACATCCTGCAACAATACCTTTAGCACCATTAAACTTCCATATCTGCCTATCCCAAGCCTTGGGAAGGACTTGATAGGTGGATAAAAATGCCAAATGCAACCTAAGCATTTGGTTAATTATGTGTGACAAACCATATAAAAAGTCATGTACCATGAAAAATTATTGGATATAATGAGTACACTAGATCATGATTGATAGCTATTAAGATAAATCATAAAATCCCACACAAAGTTTGAAAAAAAAATGTGGTTCCTGATTTGGAATATCATCATTTTAACTTATCTGTGATATTTTTTTTCTAATGTGGCAGCTGATGAGGCTTTACTAATCTACAACTCAATTGTTACTTTATATAAAGTTTTCTAGTATTGCGCTATTGCTGTTTTGGCTGCTACAATTAAATAGATAATTAATTCTTTATTTTAAGCATATTGTTTGATCCAGTAAATAAGTGAATAAGCAATAAACTCAGTAGAGCATTCAGTTCTTTGTTTAGTGATGAGATTTATCTCTCCATTTTCCTCCCAAAAGAATATAACTATCACATCACCATCACAAAAGGGGAAAAAAAGACCATTTGGGGAGGGGAAAACCTCTCCAGCATTTAGAGAAATAATTTTGATATATGTGTGCCAGCACAACAGAAATCAAATGCCAACAATGTTTAATATTCACTGCATTTTTCTCATTGAAGCTGAAGGGAATCCACTTAGTTACCATAACTGCTAATTTGTCTTCTGTATGGGATTACCAAAATCAGTATCTCAAGCTTCCTTTAATCTATACAATGGATCTCCTATTTCTAATTGCAGTAATAGCCTATACATTTTTTGAAATTGTTCCTCTTGGTTGTCTTAAGTAACAGCGTATTACATTCTTGAAATTAATGCAAAGCTTCTCTATCTAATTTCTCTCTACAATAAAAATAATTACCCATACAGGAAATTTTTGAATTCTGGTTACTCAAAAAAAAAAAAAGTATATCAATACATTGCCTGACCTTATAACAACAAAAAACATTAGTATTCTGTTTACGACATAGATACCCTTCTCCCATTGTTCTTTCCTCTTTTGGCAATGACCCTCCTCCCTTCCCCTTATCCCACACTTTTCCTCCAGACTAAACCATACTTCCATATGCAAACTCCCTACTGTCTAGTCTCACTTAGATCAACAGCAAAAAAAAAAATGCTTTAAGGATCCTCTATAGAAGTACCCCCAAACTTTTGGGCACCAGAGTTCCACGGAGAGAGTTTTTTCCACAGATCAGGAGGAGTGTGGTTTCACATGCTGCCTGCATCCCACAGAAGGGCCTTTACTTGTTTGTGCAGGCCCGTTTCTGGCATGCTGCAGACTGATGCTGGCCCATAGATCAGAGGTTGAGGAACCCTGCTCTATAGATTATAAGGGAGAATGACTGACTAAGATTCCTTCTCCTCCTCCTCATCAATCTATAAACTCCCAATGTTAATTACAATAATACCTTAGCCATAATTTAACCTACATTATTATTTGATACAGTTCTTCTCCCAAATTTTATGCCCCAACTTTTTTTTCCTTTCCTCTAAACCTGAAGATTAAAAAAAAAATTAAAATGGTCAATATAACTTCTGTTACTCTGCAAGTCCATTCAGCATTCTTATTTAATCTGCCACTAGTAGTCTGAGCCTGCTTTCCACAGTTCCAAGGACAAATCATACATAGCTTCCTTCATGCCTTGTTAGAGAGCTCTGCTGACAAGCTTTGCATCTTAGTCAAAGTTGAAATAACTTTTCGTCCTTGTGACATAAAAACAATTAACTTGAAAGAAAAGCCCAATTTGTATAGAATCTCATTCTGCATAACGATTCTGACAAAGATTTGAATTCCTTTCTTCACTGCAGTGTAGCTGCACTGATATTATGGAAAAAGAATATTCTCTCACTGTCCCATTTCATCTCCTCCATTCACATTTTTTAAAATAATGTTGTGTTTTATATTTGAATTCAGAAATTTAACCAAAATGTCTCTACATGTCTGCGTGTTTCTAGGACAGTGAGCACATTCAATATCTTTTTGCATCAGTTTGTATCAGAGCTCATACCATTAATTTTGAAGATGAGATAAGTAGTTGAATTGTTTATTTCACTTTTATCTGCCACTCTTTTAATCCTTAAATTATTTATTCTGCCATGATCCTTTAAATCTGTCAACTCAATCTTTATTTCAGAAATACTCCTTTGAGCTTTGTCTATCTCAAGAGTGTTATTTGTAGCCACATATCATAATCATTGCTGGCTGGCTGAGCAATATCTGCTATTTGCTGTGGCATTTCCTTAAATTGTTTATTCATTTGCTCTGACAGAACATGAGATATTCTCACAGCATCTTAGTCCCATTCTATCTACAGTTCTTTTTAAAGTTGTTTTATTGATTGCCCAATTGCCTCTTTATCAGATGCATCTTGCCAGTGGACAATGCTTTCCTCCATTGATTTTTATTATTATTATTATTGTTGGGAACCCCCTCAACCTCCTTCAAATCTTCTAAATAAATTTTAATCCCTTTTCTTTTGCATAGAGTTTCATTCCTGAACATCCTGAAGCCCGCAATATCAAGATGACCCCTAAGACATACAAAGCAAGAAAAAGAAATTAACAAAAAAGGGTAAATATTGCCTAGGATTCACAAATAAAACTCTAAAACCCTAAACCTATTAGTAGCTTGCTTTTTTTTTTTAAAGCATTGTATCTGAATTGGCAATGTACTAGAATATTGAAGTACCAAGTTCATAGAACTGTAGTTCATCAAGTAGGTCCCAACAACCATATTTATTTACTTATGCTTTGTCAGTATTAATGGTTTCAAGCTCTGCAATACTTTATCCATCTACAAAAATAAGATTTGTATTTATGTATAGCCCCCCTTTATCATTTTTACAAATAACTCAAGGCAGTGCAGAAAAAGACAAGCACATAAACTTATGTGTAAATTAAAACTCTGTTAGAACCATTTAACATTATTTTTCATCAATATTAATTAATATTCGGTACTATTTACTGGAATGTACATATTGGTTGCAGCCTGGATATGCCAGTAAACATTGACTGCTAACCATAAATTCCTCACAGAGAATTGGGGTATCATTTGAAGGCCTTTAATACCTGTCTAATGTTGAATAAAGAAATGTATGATCCATCATTATATATTGCACACAGAGTATGCAATGTTTGGTTATGCTATCGCCATGGCCTGTTTTTCAAATTCTGCATTAGTGAACAATTCATGCATATTTTATTGCACTAAAATCTACCGCATGGCAAACATGACCAACTTATTCAATCATGCATGAATACTTTCCTTTTTTGAGAAAACTATTATGACAGCACAATGTCTTTCATTTTTAGTCAAAAACATTATGATTCTGTCATACTCTATGATTGCTAAAGTAGTTTGAAACTGCCTGGTGATTGAAATGTAAGGAGAAGAGGAGAAGGCCAGAAATTATTAAATATATCTTTGGACACATGAGAAATAAAGATGGCAAGTAATGCCTTTTCAACCTTTGATGCTATTTTCAAGAAGCATTTCTTTTCAACATGTTCTCATTATAAGGAAAAGAACATTTTTGTATTAATTTAGTTTTTTTTAAAGAAATCCTGGCATCCTGTGACTTTACTTTTAATATACCTGTTTCAACAAATGAACAACGTCTTTGAGTTAAAAATATTATACGTCTGAAATATAATGAATAGGTAAAGAAAGAACTCATCCACTCTGTGAAATATTTTCACCATGTATATATTGAGCTTTTGTCTATTCTAAAGTTGTCCTCTGTGGCTGACAAAAAAAGTGATACTGGTTGTTTAGAATTTCCCCAAATCATGAGTTATCTAGCAATTAAAAAAATGTATAAATATCCAGGTCCTCTTTTTTTTTCCCCCAAGGAGTTTTTCTTACTTAAAATATACCCGAAATTAATCAGCCATTTTTTGTCAGTGAAATTACTGCATCAAATTACCAACTTTTTTACACAGTCCTAATAGATATGTAGTTTCTGAAATGGTTCTTGGTTTGCCATATTCAGATTAATTTGAAATGAGAATGACATATTTTGCGTATGTGTGTATGAGCCTTCAAGTCAGTCTTGATTCCTGGTGACTGCCAGGATGTCATTCTTGGCAAGACTTTAGAAGTGGTTTGCCATTGCTTCCTTCTTAGGCTGAGAGAGAGTGAGTGGCTGGCTCAAGGGTCACCATATGGATTTGTACTTAAGATGTGACTAGAACTCAGTCTCCTGGTTTTTAGCCCAAAGCCTTAACCACTATATCAAACTGAAGTTTGCTGTAGAAAGCTTTTAAAGCCAAATGGTTCTGACAAGATTTGTTTAAAGCTCTCTTGAGACTGGTGTCTTTGCTGCCTTGTGGCATGCCTTGATCTACCATATTATCGGTTTCAATTAATGTTGTTCAAAGATGGCCTTCTTCCAGACATAGCATTTTGATGCTTGACATACAAACAGATGTGAAGGATTTACAACGTTGTCTTGTTTTTTTAAGATAAAAATGAAGATGTTACTTAAAATCCATCTTGAGGCTTACAGGAAAGTGGAAGAGTCATGAAAGTGAAAAGATGGTGTTGTGTTGTGTTGTGAAATTAAACTGATCTAAGTTTATATTCATAATGCTCCATAACAAGGTACAAAAAGAACAGATATTTCTCAGATTTAGGAAAGTGGGTTAAGTGGATAATATTGTATAGTATACATACTACATTATTGGTAATAAAACCTCCAGCATTTTAGTCTCTCTTAAGGAATGGTGATAGAAATTTTTTTGGATACAACAGATGTACTTAAAGACAACAACAACAGCAACAACAACAACCAAACAAACTTTCCCCTCAGTTGCCCAAGAAGATATGGCTACATGCTTTCACAGACCACACTTACAAGAATTCCAAGCTTAAATATACAACTATCCTGTTGTGAGCAACTTGTGTCACCTTGTTAAAAGGGTTGGCTCTGCTCCAAAATAGTTATACTTTCATAAATAAACCTCTTTCTATTTATGAGAAGACAAGGAACTGGAGATTACACATCAGAAGTGCACTCAACCCGGGGAATGCTAACCTATACTGCTCTTGAATTTCACAAGGCAGAGAAAATTCTTGAATATGGGTTAGCTATTCATGTTAGTTTCTCCCCTGCCCTCCACAAAGCTGTCATTCTTTGGAACTCTAGTGCAAAGAGAGATAGTAGCCAAAATTGGAAAATTTGTGGCTTGCTCAAAAAGCAAATGATTTTCCACATAAAAGAAGTCATAGAGTATTCATAAAACATTCCACAAGCTATGGTAGTTTCCTTTTTCTTTATAGGCACAAACCTATTCTAACTGCAATTCTAAGCATGTTTGCTTGACAGCATATTTCATTGAAATCAGGATTTACTATGTTTAGGTCAGAAGGTTTGGGAGATGTGTTTAATAGTAAAAAAAATCATGCTAATTTTTCCCCTTACACATACTCAGTAAAATCTAAACAAACAAAAATTCATCAAAGCCCCCCAAACCTGTTATCTCATGAATTTTCTGCCAGACACATGATTTAAAGAATGTATCTAAATATGTCCAAAAAAGAAACCTTTAGATCTTGCCAATCTCGCATGCTCCTATATTGCCTTATGCTCAAAATAAAAATGTCAACATTAAAAAAACTCCACAAAGATTCCCACATTTTTTTTCTTTAGAAAATGTAGCCAAGGAACTCATGTGCAATCTGGATGACCCAAAGGGTAAATATGAACTTTCATTACACAAAAATCTTGCACTTGAGGTCTTTGAAAGCCAAGGTATTCTTGCTGAAATGCAGTTCGTTGCATAGACACAATGTCAGTGGTGCAAAACAGGTGTAATTACGAATTCTGGAACAGTTGCAAGTGACAGAGCTTGTTGGCATTTCTACTCAGAGAAAATTATAATAATCAGTATCTGCGGTCAGGAGGGCATATGTTGCTATGTATGATCCAACTGTAAACAAGGGTTATGCTGTGCAAATGGAGAAAATAATTCCAATGACCTTTGAACTTGATTTGGTATGTAGAGCGCTACTAAATATTTACAGATGCCATGCATTTAGGATTCAAATTCGCTCTCTGCATGGTGATTTTTGCTATTAAAGGCTTATCTGGATTCTTGGCATATAAATAGCTACATAATATAGAAAGAAAGTGACTTCCATATCACTCACGAAATATTCTATGTCACCCTTATCAGGCACATCACCCCACTAGCCTTGGCCCTGCTTGATCCCAGTAAATCCCAAGTCACAAAACAAAGAACTGCTTAAGCTTTTCGGCCCATATTGATGCTTGGGCTGAACTAAGTAAGTGCGTCTCCAACTAGGAAATTGGAAAATATCAGCAACTCAATCAAAACCATAAGAAATCTCTCAGGACATGGAAATCCTTTACACACACAAAGAGGTGGAGACTGGCCAAAGATGGTAGCCATCCAGATAAATATTCCTTTCAGGATACCAGATATTACACCTATTAATACCCCTGTTGATTGCCACCTCCAGCTACAGTTAAATTTCAGCAGGAAACCAGTTAATATGGTAAAATAATGGGGAAAAAACACTCTTCAGATCATTTTTAATGGGGTATCTTACATGGGAATTCTGCAGAGAAATTAATAGCATCTTTATTTTTGATGAAGCTGTTTCACATGTTTTCCCACCAGAAACAAGATTTCTAAATTAGGAAATTCCTGGATTAGTCAAGGTGAGTGATCCCACACTGATTTGCCTGGCTAGTAAAACAAGAGCAAGGAGAAACTCTCTTCCTCTTTTTTCTTCTCTTTTTCTCCCCCTTCCCTAAGAAATGGGACTGTGAGACAAAAGGAAAGCCCAACTTTTGGGAAAGGAATGTTGAAGCTCATTTAAAGAAATCTCATATAAGAAAACTGAAATCTGAAGTAGCGCATCCCTACTAGCAGTAGTTATAAAGCCAGACAATGTCCCTCTAAATTTCAGTCATTATCAGCAATGAAGAATTATATAAATCTAATAGTATAGCTAATCCCTCTTTGACCTTCACGCTGAACTGACCAGAAATATAATAACAATTCAAATAATAATTACAATAATTTTATTACAGCTAATTTGGCATTGACAAATCTATCAAGGTCAATTTTAGTTTTTTTTTCTTTTTCATTGCATTTGTCCAACTGTTTGCCAATTTCAACGAAGTAAAAAAAATAGATGTATGTTTGTTTTTCCTAATATGCATGCTTCTGAATTAAGTTTTCTTGTAAGTACATTTTTGCAAGTGATTTTGCATTTTTTTCCCAGCACCCCTAAATAATCATAATTCTGAATTGCATATCTCCTAATTGTTAGAAAGAAATCATACCAGGATAGTTTCTGAGCTGGGAATTAAATACAAAGGCATTTGGCTGAACCAGAGGTGAAGTTTATATCTGAAGTACAACATACAGAACCAATTATTGCAGGCAGGCACACAAAGTCTTCCACCAAAGCCCTTTATATGCTGAAACATTGCTTTTGCACCTTGAAAGTGTGCAAAAATGTGTCCACTCTTTAGGAATTCCAAGAAAGTGCTCCAGGGGTGCGCTGGAATTTTTTTAGCAAGGGGTTTTCTGCCCAGTTGCTGGGTGGGTGTGGCCATGGTGGACGTAGCCTAGTCAGCCTCCTACACCACGGGGAAGGCGGCGTTTTTCCCCTCCCCAGGCTCCAGAGGCTTTCCTGGAGCCTCTGGAAGGGCAAAAACAGCCTCACCCGGGCTCCGGAAGCCCTCCAGAAGCCGGAAATGGGCCCATTTCTGGACTTCCGGAACCTCCAGGAGGCATGTTTTTCACCCTCCCCAAGCTTCCATGTGGACCCCGCACTTACCTGGGACCCAAAATGGGCCACATGGAGACTCATGGGAGTGGCAGGGTGGGTGGGCAGGGCCAGCCAGGAGTGGGATTTGGGGGTTCTCTGAACTGGGCAGACTCTTAGCAAGGGGTTCTCCCAAACCCCTGCGAACCCCCAGCAGCCCACTCCTGGCACTATGGTTGCCAAGAGATACCCAGTATTAAATCGAAGATCATTTGTGTGCAAAGAATATGTTCCATCAACATGGGCAGCCCTTCCTCTACTCTCACCTCAAGCCATCTAGAAGGCAGCTCTATGGTAGAGCCAGGTTCACGATCAGTTTTGAGAAAATAGGTATCTTCTCAAGAGATTCCTCAGAGCATTTTTCACTTCTTTATTCCTGAGGCTGTAGATATAGGGATTGGACATTGGGGTGATGACTGTGTACACCAGAGCAAACACTGACCCTCTCTGAGAGGAATAGCTTGAGGTGGGTAAGAAATACACAGCTATAATGGCTCCATAAAAGAGGCCCACTATAGTCAGGTGAGAGCCACAGGTAGAGAAAGCTTTGCGTCTCCCCGAAGAAGTGAACTTCATGATAGCTACTACAATACGAATATAGGTGAGGATGATGAAGACAAAAGGTCCAAGGATGACAATGACACCTTCAAAGAAGATCACCGCCTCATTGACACTGGTATCTGAGCAGGACAGCTGCAGCAAGGGCTGATGATCGCAAAAGTAATGGAACAGGTGATTTTTCCCTCGATAACTGAGAGGCAGGAGCAGGCCAGCATGAAGCATGGAGTGTAAGGTAGAAATGATACAACACCCAGCCACTAAATGCCCACAAACCTTTTGGTTCATCACTGAGACATAGTGGAGGGGATTACAAATGGCTACATAGCGATCCAGGGCCATGACACTCACGAGAAGGAGATCGGTGACACCAAAAACATAGAAGAAGAAGAACTGGGCCATGCAGGAATAGAAGGGGATGGTCCTGGAAGCAGATACTGTGTGAACTAGCATTTGGGGCACGGTGACTGTGAGGAAACCAAGATCGATGACTGAGAGGCTACGCAGTAAGAAATACATGGGGGTTTGGAGTCGCGCATCCAAAGTGATGAGGAGAATCATCATGGTATTGCCCAGAAATCCAGCACTGTACATCAGCAGAAAGAGGAGGAAGAAGAGATATTTGTGTTCAGGTTTGTAGGAAAGGCCCAAAAGAACAAACTCTTTAATGTCTGTCCCGTTCTCACAGTCCATGAGACCTGAAGAAAAATAACTTCGTAGAATTAGAAATTAACATAATCACCAGGAACAGCTTTGCAAACAAATCTCACGAAAGGATTTAAGGGTTAATTGTCAGCTGCCAAATGTCCAAATTTGAATTTGAAAATGTCAATATTTAATGTCCAAATGTTTTTCTAGTTATTAGGCAGCGAGGTTTTTAAAAAAATATTTCAGATAGGTTCATGTTTATTTGAAATGAGCACACAATTAGCAATGAACATGTGTGTGGGAGAAAAATTCCCAGGATTCTTGTAAAACTGATTTCATTCAATTTACATTTAATTCAATATAATCTGATTCCTGTCCAGTTAGGTGCAGTTCATCCTGATCATATTCAATAATTACCTAGGATGCATTTAATCCAAAGTTATTCTCCCTACCCCTACTGCTAAGCCAAAAGAAAAAAATAACTGAAGAATATTTAACCCTTTATATACCTTGTTCATTTGAACATAAAGATTTATGATTTGTGCTGAATAGAAAACTTATTAATCTTTTGACTCAAATCTGGCTCATCATAAAAGGACAATCTTTTTCAACTTTCCAGTTTATCGTACAGAAGTGATATTCTCTAACATTCATATATTGACTAGACCAAACTCAGTTTAGTTCCCAAGCCCAGACAAGCTCAGCCAACATCATCAGAATAAAGTCAACCCCCTTAAGGGTTCACAATTTCATCAGATCTGTTTTTCTTTAGGCAGGAAATTGGGCAATCTAAACATTACAAAACCACAAATATATTTCATATAATCTGAGCATCAGAATCTAAGGCTGGCCAAATTAGGGGCATTACTCAAGTTTAAGGAAGCCACAAGATTGAATGTATGAATTTATGTTGTTGTTGTGGGGAAAGTAGGAGGAGGGAGGAGTATTATGTATTGTACACATTTTGCATTAATTTATAAAAATAATAAAAGTGGGGTAAAAACAAATTAACTTGTATGCTGTCTTTCTAGCCAAATTTCTTGATGTGCTTGTTAGCAGATCAGGAATATCTAAGTTCTTTCATCCTCTCCACGATTGGGATCAGAATCTCTTGTAAGATTTGAACAGCTCCCTTTCTTGAACATTTTAGCCAAGGAAGATATTCTTTAGATTCCAGAAGTTACTCAAGGAAAAAGAAGAATGAATTTGAATGTACCTGTTCCTCGAAACTCAATGTATCTATTGTAGTAGGCTTGCTGTTGGGGTTGCCAATGCACCAGAATGAATAGAAAAGATGAACCTTCTCTAACCCTTTCAGACTTTATTTCAGCTGAAGTTGCAACCAAACACAGAACCTCAGCACTAGGAATAGATTCATACTTCCAAGGGTACGTCAATGGTATAAAGTTCAAGTTAGGCCTTTCTTGCATTTTGTTATCAATGAAAAAAGGAGCTGATCCACTTTATGAAAGTGGGTTCTAAATCTGGCCAAGAATAGCCATTGGCCTCCAATATTCTTTGTGAAGGTAGAAGACCCTCCCCACTGCAACTCTTTCCAAATGCCGACTTGTGTTTCAAAGTTGGCAGAAAAAGTTGCTTCACAGTGGATCTTTGCGTGCAGAAAATCCCAAGTTTAATTCATAGACTCTCCAGATAAAGCTGGAAAAAGCTTTTGTTTGAATCCTGTAATTAAACTAAACAGAGACCAGTGAGCCAGATGGACACAAGCCTGGTTGGGCCCAGTTCCAGGGGTGGGTTTCTACTGGTTCGGACTGGTTCGCCCAAACCGGTTGTTAAGGTCGGGCGGAGCCAGTGAACTGGTTTGGTCAGTTTTTTTGGGGAAAATTTTTTTTTGCCCACCCAGAGCCTCTAGCTACCTTGATTCGCTGTGTTTTCAGCACAGCTGATGATTGGGGAAGTGCGCCTCAGCTGTTTTTCCCCCTAGATGCTGCTGCAGGAAGTTTGTGTTTTAAAGAAACAAACTTCCTGCAGCAGCCCCTATGCAGAACAACAGCTGAGGCAGGCTTCCC
>JANHJO010004996.1:66309-77469 GCA_032468235.1 Pseudoxyrhopus heterurus | reverse complement strand
ATGCTGGCTAGGCAATTCTGGGAGTTGAAGTCCACAAGTCTTAAAGTTGCCAAGTTTGGAGACTCCTGGACTAAAGCAAAGAATCCTGTGGATACTCTGGTAAATATACCTCACTTTTGTGGATTCCACTTGCAATTCTATAAATTCTCACTTTACATTTTCCAGTTTTCTAAAATTCTTGAATAATGAATTGTATCGATCAATAAATGCAAATATACCACTAATAATAATCAGTAAATAGATGTGCTTACAGGAATCAGAATAAACCATGAACATAAACACTAAAAGTGTTTGATTTTGATTTTAGAATTTTGACTGACAAAGTCTGGGAAGAGAGCTCTCTCTGCCATTGCCTTGATCCTATGAAATATTCTTCTCCTGGAGTTGAGGCAGGACCTCACTATCCTGTCCCTCCAAAAAGGCATTAAAGTATGGCTCTATGGTCTCACATGAAAAGCCCAAAATATTGTGCTGTCATGGGGTTGGTAGTGCCATGAGAACATTCCTTGTCATCCTATTTTTAACAGGATTAATTATTTTTGCCTCCTTAAAAAAATACAATTTTAACTCAACATTTAATTTTAGTTGTTTATATACTGTTCTATATTTTCATGTTTTCATATTGTATACTGGCCAGAGTCCCTCTTTGAGGGAGATGAGCAGTTTAGAAATGGGAAATATAAACAAACAGCAAGTTGGTTACCAATAAAATATATGTTGGGACCCTAGTGGTGCAGTGATTTGAATGCAGCATTGCAGGCAAAGTCTGCCCACAGAGTTGAGTTCAATACTGACAAGACTCAAGGTTGACTCACACTTCCATCCTTCCGAGGTCAGTAAAATGATGACCCAGATTGTTGGGGGCAATATACTGCCATTGTAAACCACGGTAAGAGTACTGTAAGCATTATGGAGCAGTATATAAGTAAGCACTATTGCTATATAGCTCAGGAGTGAACTATAGAGCCCTTAGTACTCTCTGAGCTTACTTGTTTGCTTGCATATATTTCATTACTCAAGATGTTTGTTTCCCTTTTTTTGGTATTCTGAATTGTAATGCTGCAGTGCATCTATTAATCTGAATAATATTGTTACACACTCCTCTTGAATTGTTACTCTGACAACAGAGCACTTGGTTAGTATAGGTTGTTCATCAAAAAAAAGCAAGCTTAAGAGTTAATATAGGAAAATGATGGTTTAAAAGAGAAAATTAGATGCAATTTTAAAAAAAACGTGTAAAATATAAAATGTGGAATAACCAAATCCAATAAATATTTTTTCTTTTGTATTCAAGGTTAAATATGATTCTTTTAAGTGTACAAGTGCTTCCAAAAAGTACAAAGTTTGACTGCACCATTCCATTTATTACTCTGACATTTAAGTAGCCTAACTGTCCTTAGGCAGCTTAAGAGATAAAGAGCCATATGGTCTTATCAGTGAAACAATAATCAATTTCTTGAATAACAGAAAGTATTCTTCACTGTCTACCAGGAAACTACATTCCTGGATTATTCAAGTGTGATTATTCAAGTGTGATTATTCAAATACAGAGAGAGAGGGGGGGGGGAGAGGGAGAGAGAGAGATACACACACATCCATAAGCCACAAATAGCAAAGTACAATAAACTTTAAAAATTCACATTCAATAAAAGCTTAACAAATCAATCACAAATATTATATAAAATATTTAAAATTGGAACTTCTTAATGTTTTACTAAAGAACTTGTTTTTTTATAGCCACAGTTAAAAAGTTGGCTGATGCCACTGTAATTTTATCTTTGAATGAAATTCTGACATTCAGAAATGTCTCTTTCTGGCCTTGATTTTAAAATAGGCTAGATAATCTCCTATAGAAAATGCTTGTAAAAGTCACAATACAATAAAACATGATCCGCCATTTCAAGTTCATTAGCATTAGAGGGACCCCATCTTTGATAGTTGGGAATCTCTTCAAATCTACCATATATCGTATCTGATTGCAAAATATGTAATATAGATTTTTCAAAAGACTACTCTATGCTTGCTTAAATACAGAGAGTCCTCAACTTATGACCACAACTGAGCACAAAATTTGCTAAGTGAGAAATTTGTTAAGTTAATATTGCCCCATTTTACAACCTTTCTTGCCATATTTGTTAAGTGAATCATGGCAGTTGTTAAGTTACGAACATGGTTGTTAAGTGAACCTGGTTTCCCTATTAACTTTGCTTCTCAGAAGGTCGCAAAAGGTGGTCAGATGACCCCGGGACACTGCAACCATCATAAATATGAACCAGTTGCCAAGCATCCAAATTCATGTGACCATGAGGACGTTGCAATAGTCTTAAGTGTGAAGAACAGCCATAACTCACTTTTTTTCAGTGCTGTTGTAACTTTGAACAATCACTAATTAAATTGTTGTAAATCAAGAACTATCATATAAAATTGCTAAGATATGGAGGGAGCTGTACAGTATTCTTGTAATTTATTCCCAAAATCACAAGTGGAATGTTGTTGATGTCAGGTCTGCCTCTGTTCAAATCTTAAGAAAGAAAACCCCCCATAGATTTAGAGAATAATTTAGAATTCTCCATAACTGTTTTGCCTTATGTTGCAAAACATATATTTCAAACTAAAAATCAACAGTACTTAATCAAGATTTTGTTTTCAAAGGGCATTTTCCACTGTCCAGGAAAAGACACAATTTGAAACATTTAAAAGAATTCTCAAAATTTCTTTCCAGATGGCTTATGTTCTTGTAATCTAAATTGGGGTTCCATATATAATATGAGATGTATTTTGGCATTAAATACTTGTTGCTACAGGAACAAATCTCTCCTGTTTTGAATAAACATATTGAAGTAAGACCATGACAGTAGCGATGGTGATTATGCTTAGTACTGGCTTGCAATGATGTTGCTGGGACAGAACATAGCTAATAAAATATTCATGCAGTTGAAATTCTCAACTTGTTTTATCTTATAATGTTGAATTTTCCAGTTATGCTCACTAAAAACTAAAAATAGTTGATTTCCAATTAATTATCTTGACAATATGTGCTTCAAGATGGTATTTTAAATCCAATCTTGTATGCGAATGAAGAATAAGCATCATTTGCATATAACAAGGGACATATTTTCTTTTTGACTAACAATGAACAGTCAATCATCAACCTGAAGTAATATACTCTCTAAATCATTGGCAAAGTTCTTTAATAGTGTTGAGATCACAATGCACCTTTGTATCACACCCTTACTGACCACTATGTGGACTTTAGTAACCCTTTTCTTCTTTCATCTAACTTGCATTGATTCAATACCATAAGACACTAGTCAGAAAGATTTTTTTTTTAATTTATCCCAGAATTTGGCTATATTAATAGAATCAAAGGCAGCCTTAAAGTATGTAAAGGCAGCAAATAATTTGACTTTAAGGACAATAAAATATTTTCCTGCCAATTGACTAATATAGAACACTGATCAATTGTTAATCTCTTTTCAAAAAGCAGCCTGAACATTTTTCGAGTAAACTTGAGGTAGGAGATTAAATGGGGCCAGTAATAATATGCCCCACCACCCTAGATTTAAGAAGCTTGATGGATACATAATCCTACTTGGCAGTCTCGCCAGATTTTAATTTTGAAATAAATTCACATTTTTTTTCCTCATACAATGGTTTCCACTGTGGAATGGTAAGGAGCTTTGATATGTTGTTGTTTGCTATACTTACAATAGACTGGTTCTGTTCCATGAACATTGATTTAAAATACTTTTTCTTCAAAAGTATATCTGAACGTGGAAATTAAGGAGAAATGAAAGCCATGGAAATTAAAAGATATTTAGAATCTTTGTTGAAAGAAGCATTTATTAACAAGAACAGGAGTCTTTCTGTGTTTTCTATTTTTTTTTCTGGCATAATAGTATCTTATAGTGAGAAACTGGAAATTACATTCTTATTGGCTTTTATCTAGCTTTAGAGGATGTATCAGTTACAGTCCCAACCGGAACATGAAGCTCTGGTAAAATCTTTTATCACTTAATATACTGTACATGGCTTCAACTTTAGAGGATATTTAGCTGCAGTTGGTCAGATTGTTGAAGCTCACCTAATGGTGGGTGACATCAATGCTGTATAAGGCTGGTGGTTTTGCAGATGCTGCATTGACTTCCAGTGATTTTCCAAGTAGAATTCCTAATGCTGATTGAAACTGGTGAAGAATTGGTATCGAACATTGTAAACACACACAGTCAAGAAAGTACACCCTCCTTGAGTTCTATGATTTTACATATAAGGACATAGTAAATAATGACATGGTATAATATTGCAATAGTTGCAAATATCTGTAGCTTGAGTGTAGGATGCAAGTGAGAGTTCATTCTCAGAGATTGTGGGTTGGTTTCTGAACATTTGTTACCAGGCTAAGTAACATCTTCAGCAGAGTTTAGGGGATGTCAGTGTTCTTTTGTTTATAAGGGCTTCAGGTGTGGGTGTGTCAAGTGAGGCTCTTGTGATGGGTCAGCTGTGAGTCATCAGTGAGTTTGTGATGGATCTTGGAATAAGAAGATTACATCAAGTCAGGGTCATTAGGAGGTGAACTGCTGATGGGGGAATTGCATGGGTTGGTTGAGGGTGTAATATGTCATGTATTGTTCATCTGAGGTTGTATTTATCTACTTTTAAGAACTGCTAAGGGCCAGGTGTGGGGACGTGGTGGCTCAGTGGCTAAGACACTGAGCTTGTCGATCAGAAAGGTCGGCAGTTTGGCGGTTCAAATCCCTAGCGCCACATAACGGAGTGAGCTCCCATTACTTGTCTCAGCTTCTGCTAGCAGTTCGAAAGCATGTAAAAATGCAAGTAGAAAAATAGGGACCACCTTTGGTGGGAAGGTAACAGTATTCCATGCACCTTCGGCATTTAGACATGCCGGCCACATGACCACGGAGACGTCTTCGGACAGTGCTGGCTCTTCGGCTTTGAAACGGAGATGGGCACCACCTCCTAGAATCAGGAATGTCTAGCATGTATGTGTGAGGGGAACCTTTACCTTTAAGGGCCAGGTGATTTTTTTTTACTATGTGCTGATATGTAAAACTATAGAACTTAAAGAGGGTGTATGTTCTTTTTCATATGACTATAATTTGGATGTTTCACTACCTTTTGCTTACCAGAAATTTCCTCTTTTGAAGTCTCATATGCCTGTTTGACCTATTTAGCAAATCGGTTAAGTATAACTTTTGTTTAGGATTAGGTTTTGGATTAAATCTAGGATTCCCTACAGAACACAATGTGTATTTGGTTTGCTTGAACAGTTATTCATATGATATCACATTAAACTACATTTAAAGCAGAAAGAGACTTAAAAAGGAGCTGTGACCTAGGAATCTGATTACAGAATTATCTGCTTGTATACAGCATTGCTCAGTTTTTCAGCTAAGTACAAAAGAAGGTGACTTGTTGCACCAACTTAGAAAGCCAAAGCCAGACTTGTGATCATTGTCACCAATATATACACAAGTTCACTTATAGAAATGAGACTAACTGGGAAAAGAGCCAGGCAGGGAGTAAAAAGAATACCTAGTAATGTATGTCCTTCCATCATTAGATGAAAACCTGTTTCTGGATGATCTGACTTTCTTGGACAGCTGCTTAATAATGTCTTAAAGCACTAGAAGCAATCTTTAAGCACATCTTCTCCATCTTCAGTGGGTTTTACCCCAATAAATTGTAGGCAGTCTTGGAGGCGTACTGTTTCTAGAACATATTTTCATTTGCCTTCCAAACTTTCATAACTCCTAAACAAATTGTCTCAGAATATTTAAGTTTTGTAGATTACTTATTATTCTAGCATGATAGCCAGAAAGAAACACTATTATTCCTTCCCATTCAGATTTCAATTTATTTATTGGCATTTAGAAATTGGTACTATGCTATAATAACCCCAATGGTCTTAGAATGTGGAAGAAGGTTTTGTTAATTTCATAAGCAGCCAGTGTATCTATGTCTCCTAGTGGCATAAGAAGTGCATAAGGAGAATTGCATTTCACTTTTATAAAAGCATATAGCACAGTAAAATGGAGCAAACATCAGTTTCTCCATTATAAAAACTGAAACTCTACAATTTCAGTCTACAGTTCCATGGAAGTATAAATTGAGGAGCAGAGAGAAAAATTAACATATATGTCATCTATGCATACATATGCATACATTCATACAACTTGTTATATGAAAATGAAAATATCTTTTTCATTTTTAAATTTGCAGATGACACTAAACTGGCAGGAATAGCCAACACTCCAGAAGACTAGCTCAGGATCCCAAAAAATCTTGACAGACTTGAACAATGGGCCCTATTCAACAACATGAAATCTAATGTGGAGGAAAGCATGATTATATACCTAGGCAGGAAAAACGAAAGGCACAAGTACAGAGTATCAGTATTCCAGTATTTGAGGAGTTGCCACAAAGAAGAGGAGGTCAACTTATTTTCCAAAGCATCAGAAAGCAAGACAAGAAACAATGAATGGAAACTAATCAAGGAGAGAAGCAACCTGAAATTAAGGAGGAACTTCCTGACAGCGCAAACAATTAACCAGCGGAATTGCTTGCCTCCCGAAACTGTGGATGCTCGATCATTGGAAATTTTAAGGAAGAGATTGGACATTTGTCCAAAATGGTATAGGGTTTTCTGCCTGAGCAGGGGGTTGGATTAGAAGACCCCCAAGGTCCCATCTATCTCTATTATTATTGACTGATATTTCTAATTTAAATATATCGAAGTATAGAATGATTAACTGTTCTTTATAATAGATGTTCACAATTAAGTGTGCTTATTAGCTATATAAAATGAAAACCTCTCACCTTAACATGTGAAATATTGTTTTCCAATTGCAATTTAAAATATGGCATCACAGCCAGGCCTGTCTTTCCCTAAGGCAGGAAAGCTGCTTCTTGGGCCTTCACAGCCAGGTCTGTCTTTCCCTAAGGCAGGGAAGCTCCTTCCTGGCCACTGGAGACAAAATAGGTGGCAGCAGATGAGGTAGGACATTGACACACGCAGCAGACACACAGCAGCAGGCATCACACACACAACATCAACAAAACAACAACCCAGAAGGACATGCCACCAGAAATATACTTCCTTAAAATAAAAAAAAACCCAAGCAAGGCCGGGTAATCAGCTAGTACTATATAAAAGCATTTTCCATAGTTGTAGGTCATGGCCTAAGTGTATAGAAAATCTGTTTGGTGATGTCAGTCTTTCCTATTACCTTCAGTCTGAAAAGTCTCATTTGGTCATTGAATCAGAAAACATGGCATTGTCAAATTCAGTATTTGCTGCTTTTGTTGAACACAGAATGTTTATACTAGATTTATATTCTGCAACATTAATAGATGAAATAATATACATATCCCTGCAACTCCATTTCTGGCACTCTTTTAAAAACCAAGTAGATAGGCTTTCTTTCTTATATAAATATTTGCTCAGAGTAAAAACCTTACAACAGTACAAAATGAGCACATCATAATGTGAAATGGCATACTATAGACTATATCATCAGTGTCATAAAATATAAACTTATAAACAAAAAATGTTATTTAAAAGTTAAATTCATAGATTAAGTTCTAAAAATCCTGGGGACTGATATAACCTTGCATAGATCCCATATTTTCAGTTATATTGTTATAAAGGTAACGATTCAGCAGGACAGAAATCAGAAATAAGGATGTTCCTTAATAACAAGGACTTTGGACATCTGTAGATGTAAATGGAAAGCTGAAAATATTGTGACATATTTTGGATTAGAAGTTTAAAAGTAAACAATAGGAGACTTGTCACAGGTTTTTCTGTCATCTGAGCTTCATAAAATTCCTCATAGAATTTTCTGAGCAATTGTGTTTTGATTTATTAGACTGAACTATATTCTCACCAGCACATCCTGAGGAAAAATACTGTTGAACGTCTGTCATATTTTTAAAGGGAAATTCATTCATATGTGTTTTAATTATTTTATCATAGAAATACCTTTGTAAATCAGTTCATGGTCTACAATTGTAAAAAATGCAAAATTAAGTCTTGCAAAAGTACAAGAGTGAGTTATAGTATATAAAGCTGAACTTTGTTAGACCTCTTTTTTTTATGTGGATGTTTGTAAAGTGGGAATGGAATTTTAGGGTCATGTGAGAATGACCCTAAATCTGTGATGGTGAACCTATGGCATGTGTGCCGGAAATGGCATGCAAAGCCATCTCTCCGGGCACGCCAGCCATTGCCCGTTGCTCTTCTGGGTTCCAGAGCGTGCGTGCACGCTGGCCAGCTGGTCTTCGTATGCATGGGAGCGCCAGAAACCAGAAGAGCAGCTCCCTGGCACACATGCAGACGCTGGCCAGCTGGTCTTCGCACACGCAGGACTGCCAGAAACCGGAAGAGCAGCTCCCTGGTGCACATGTGCATGCCAGCCAGCTGGTCTTTGCGTGCGCATGTGTGTTAGAAACCAGAAGACCAGGTGGCCAGCGTGCATGTGCACACTGGGAAGCTGAGCTTCTGGTTTCCAGCACTCCGCACATGTGCCAGGAAGCTGCTCTTCTGGTTCCGGCACACATGCGTGCTCCCGTTTCAGCACTCAGTGCCGAAAAGGTTCACCACCATTACCCTAAATCATCAAAAATCAAAGTAGACCTTCCTGTAATTCAGAGATACTGACATGTGACAAATCCAAGTAAGATATCTTCCTACTGCCATTGGAGAAAGTCCACTACAAACAAAAACTTTATTTCCAGTGAATAATAGTATGCTCTCTCACTTACTGTAAATTTCCCATTTTTGTATATTATTTTGCTATTCCTGCTAATATCTAACTTAATCAGCAAAATGCTGCGGACATAATATACATGAACTTCAGTTAAGGCATTTGACAAAGTAGACCACAATCTATTACTTGATAAGATAGAAAAACTCTGGTTAGATAGCATTGCCACCAGATGGCTTCATAACTGGCTCACCAACCAGACTCAATGTGTGGTCCTCAGTGGAACTATATCTACATGGAGGTAAGCATGCAGTGGGGCACCTCAAGGTTCTATCTTAGGCCCAGTACTCTTCAACATCTTCATAAACGTTTAGAAGAGGGAATAAAAGGGGAATTCATCAAATTTACAGATGATACCAAGCTGGGGGGAATAGCCTACATTTTAGAAGATAGGCTCAAGATCCAGAAGGATCTTGATAGATTTGAACATTAGGCTCTATCCAAAAAAAACGGGGTGAGAAAAGTAAGGTTTACACTTAGGTAAGAAAACCCAAATGCACAGGTACAGAATAAGTGGTACCTGACTTAACAGCAGTAACTGTGAGGGACATCTAGGAGTCCTAGTGAACAACCACTTAAATATAAGCCAGCAGTGTGCTGCAGCTGCCAAAAAAGCCAACACAGTCCTAGACTGCATCAACAGAGGGACTGGATCAAGATCACATGGAGTATTAGTACCACTTTATAATGGTTTGGTAAGACCACACTTGGAATACTGCATCTAATTTTGGTCACCAATTACAAAAAAGATGTTGAAACACTAGAACAGGGGCATCAAACTCAAAGCCCGGGGGCCGGATCTGGCCCACAGAGTGCTTAGTGCTGGGGGGCTGCCCTGGAAACAGCAAAGGACCGGCCCGCAGTGCCTCTGCCAGCGAAAACGGAGCTCAGGAGGGCCCACCTGAGCTCTGTTTTCACTGGCAGAGGATTGCAGGAAGCCAACGCAGCCACCACAGGTGCCCTGACATGAGTGATGCTGGCCATGCCCACCCCTGAGGTCAAACACAACCGTAATGCAGCCCTCAGTGAAATCAAGTTTTGACACCCCTGCACTAGAAAGAGTGCAAAGACGAGCAACAAAGATGATTAGGATCTAAAGGCTAAAACATATAAAGAACAGTTGCAGGAACTGGGTATGACGAGAATGACTAGGGGTGACAGTATAGCAGTTTTCCAATATCTAATGGGCTATCACAAAAAGGAGGTCAACCTATTCTCCAAAGCATCTAAGGATAGGACAAGAAGTAATGGATGGAAATTTATCAAGGAGAGATCCAGCCTAGAACTAAAAAGAAATTTCCTGACAATAACAATAATTAATGAAATGGCTTGGTCCAAAGTTCTGGGTGCTCCATCACTAGAGATTTTAAAGAAGAGACTGGACAACAATTTGTCTGAATTGGTATAAGATCTCCTACTGTGCAGGGCATTGGACTGGAAGATCTCCAAGGACCATTCCAATTCTGTTATTCTCTTAAATATGTTATCTATCTTAAGTTCATTTCTGTGTCTTCTATTACAATATAACATTCTCTTATTCTACATTTTGCTGTACCCTTCTTATATCTGGGGTTTTTAGTCCTTTAATGTTCCCTAATGGCTTAACTATAACCAATCCTGATACTATACCAGGCCAGTTCAGTATTAAAAAGTGGCTCAACCCCATTAAAACTATTGTATTGTATTTCTTTTTAACAATATTACTGAAATTCCTAAATTCTTGATACTTTCCTATTATATTGTTTCTTCTGTTCTTCCTTTTTTTCTGTAGTTAATTCTACTCCATAGGGATGATTCTTGTTCTTTGTCTTACATTCATTTTATCCACACTTCCCAGTTGGTTCCACTCATCTTATTTCCATTTTAATTCTATACTCTGTATTTAGCCTTCTTATGAATTCCTTTCACTTTTTACCTCCATCTGGACAGATGCATCCAGTCCAGTCACTCCTCCTATACCTAAAATAGGTGACTCATCCTGGCTTCCCCTGTACCTGCTGCATCTCCCCCATTTCAACTTTGTCAATGCCTTGTGTGTATCTAGTCTGGCTCTTCCAGCATCTTTTATGTTTCGTCCCTTCAATATGGGAGTTAAAATAACCCTTCCTTTCTCAACCTTGTTGTCTCTTGGAATTTGCTAGTACCTGGATGGATCACTTTGCTTCTGTTACCTAAGTTGCCTACCAGTGCCTGCCTTGCTTTGTACTACACTCCACCTTCCCATTGGCACTCCATTCTTCCCTTTTGCCTACAAGACTTCATATGCCAATGTCCAGGCTGGTCTTAAATTTGTTTTCCTTGTGATGCTGCCTTTGCTTATGAAAGACAGGCAATACCTTGATGGCTGAGAATCAACATTTGGTTATAAGAAGAG